>BQKN01053425.1:1732-22282 GCA_022839385.1 Asparagus kiusianus | reverse complement strand
ATATATATATATATATATATATATATATTTCTTTTTTTTTGTGCATTAGTTGGCGTTTGGCCGCAGGGAACTCTCATTGGCGGATTTCAATTACAAACTCGTTTCGCCTGCAGGCGAATTTTACCCGAGGGTGAATCCGCAATCGTCACACTAACCGCAATTTCGGTTACGGGTGGGCTCCGCTTTTAGCGGGTCATGTGTTCACCCACGTGCATGTCTGTTACGGAGACGTGGGCGCGCCGCTTCGCATTTAATGCGGTGCGATGGGTCTCTTTGTCCTTCACGCCCGATCCATGCCGTTGGTTAGAGATCGTGCCTAGGAACCGTCGAATCCTGGCCGCTCGTAAGGGATCCGAATTATTCGGCCTTTCTCTCAACTGTTTGGGCCTGAAGGGTCCAATCGAGCCGTCGATAACTGTCTAGGGTCGGGGTATTTTAGTACTCCTCCCCCTCGTCAAGAAGAGACCAAAGTTTTCTTGTCGTCTTTTTCAGGGAAGATCCAAATTTCTCCTGCATCTCCCAGATGGCACCGAAGGTGAAGAGGGTTGCTTCGAAGAAGAGGAAGGAGGCGTCTTCTTCGGGTGCTGCGGAAGCCGCTGCTGCCGAAGGTATGTCTCTAACTCAACCCTCACTCAAGCATGGATTGGTATTTCTCGCCTGACTCCCCCTTTTATGCCCTTGCTGTGCTTCACAGCCCATGATAATGCACCGCTCCCCAAGGAGTGTGAGGCCGAGCCTATTATGATATCTGACGATGAACCCAAGGGCCCGGTGACTTCTCCTGCTCCCGGCCCCGCTTCACAGCCAGGAGCCAAACCTTGCCTTGAGGTTCCACCCATTGCGGTGCTCACTCCGGGTCAAGGGCCTGTTTCCCCCGGTTCCTTGTGCTGGCAGGCTCGCGTCGAAGAGTTTGAAAATGCCGCGAGGCAGGTAATTTCCCTCGTCAATCTTGGCATGGGCAGCTTTGACAGCTTCAGGCAATCTCTCCTGGATCGCGTGGTTGACTTTCGACGATCGGGCGAAAATAGGCTTGCCACACGTTGCATGCAAGAGCTCCGTCTCTTGGAGTCACGCATGATAGGGCTGGAGGCATTGCTACGGGAAGGCCCGGACGTGGAGTCTTGCTTGGCTTACATTAGGCGTCAGGAAGCTCAGGAACAGGAGGTCCGTTCTAAATAAATCGCTGATTTGGAATCCATCACCAATTTCTGGATGAGTCAACAACGCTTGTTGGAGGAGCAAATTATCGACCTTAATCGCACAATGGCTCATCTGAGAGCCGAACTGGGACAGGCGGAGACGAATTAGAAGGGGCTCCAGTCTGATGTCGTGAAGGTCAGCAGGAACGCTGAGGCGGAAACTCAACGCCTCTTGGCCTTGTGTCAGAAGGATGCTGCCGCCAGAGCGACTTCTGAAGACCGAATTTGAAAGGCGGCTGAAGACAAAGCTCGGGAAGACCACGCGAGAAGGGTTGCAATGGCCAAAGAAGAGCTTTCTTCTTTCAGCGTGTTCGACTGAGATCTTAGACTTTGGACCTGTGTTTAAGACATTTCGCTTGTTTGTCTTACTTTTGAAACTATGTCATGACTTGTGAAGTCATAACTTGTTCCAATGTATTGTCTTAAGGAAAAACTGGTGTATGTTTTGTTTTTTTGAACGTAACATTATGATTTTCTTAGCTATAAAATCATAACTTTGTTCAAATGTATTGTCTAGAAGCATCGGATGAAGTTCACGTTTCTTTTAGATATATCACCCTTCGATGTTTCTTTGGCATGGCCAACAGCGATTTTAGGCGACATGCCTTGGGCGAAGATTCGACTCAAGTACGGGCCGGTTTAAATGATGGTGAATTCGCTGGGAGAATCCTACCAAATTGACGGCGAGTTCGCTTGAAGGTAAACCTTGACTGTTGGCGAACTCGAGCTGTAGGCGAAACCCTTGTGTTGGCGAACTCGTGTTGAGGATAACCCTGGTTGCTGGCGACTTTAGACTGCAGGCAAAACCTCACACGGTCAGATCCATATGAGGGCGAGTTCGTACTGCAATCAGAACTCAAGCGGCAACGAATCTGTCTTGTAGTTGAAGGCTAAAAATGGTGCGGGCGAAAACTCGTGCCACGCGTCTCTTAGCGGGCCCAACTACTTGCCAGCTAGGGCTTTAAAGACGTGTCAATGCTTATTAATGGCTAAGTGACAGAACGCCTCGTCTCTTGGGCTTCATCCGATCGGTCGGTTTGGGCCCCGAGGGGAACCGCCTTTAATGGCGTGGAGCTCGAAGCGCCACAGGGCGTCTGGATCGCTCGATCATTTGAGGGGACAGATCGTGACCGTTGAACTTTCAGATATATTCCCCGTACTCGCCATCTCTTCAGTCACGTTCCTTCTTCTTCGAGAAAAGCCCGCTAGGCGAAGGACCGCTGCCGTAACTTCCCCCGCTCATGGCCTCCAACTCTGACCATAGCGCCTCCGAGAAGGTTGGCTCTTCCGCCACCGTCGTCAACGTCGACGCTCCACCTGCTTCCCCAGTGAGTTTAGTCCAGGGGTCTTCCGCTCCGGATCTCGTGGCTCACCCCGCATTCGTGCCCCTCCAGAGGCTGGAGGGTTTGGTGCAAGGGATCGCCATATCGGTCGGCGTGGGCGACGGGCGGTATTTCGATGCGCTTCCCCTCGTAGAAGCGGGCTTAAGAGAGATCCGCCGAGCGGGTGGTCTCTCGCTTGCACGTCAATGCGAGCAGGAGCTCCAGCGAGTAGAGGGGTGGATGTACCGCCTCGAGGAGCTGGCCTACGACGATCCCTCCGACGTGCCGCCGCCTCTCTCCCTGCGCCTCTTGCTCGAACGCGAAGAGCAAGCAAAGCAGATTCGGGCGAAAGAGGCCGAGCTCAGATGTCTGCGGAAGCGACATCAAGCGGTTCTGGACCGGATGGACGCTTACCTAGATAGGGCTTTCTTCGAGGACGCTGGCTCTCTTCGTGGTGAGGCAAGGCTACGGGAGCGCGAGCGTGAGGCGAGGAGGCGAGGCGAGGATGCCGGAACGGTGGAGAGGGCGCTCCAACTCCTTCGCCAGGAGGAAGAAGATAGCAAGGCGGCGTTGGTCAGGCGTCAGCAGAAGCAGAAGGAGAAGGCGAGGATCCAGCGGGAGGCGGATCGTGCGGCGGTCAAGGCCAAGCTTTTCTCTTTTAGCCTGCTGAAATTTTTGTAATGCTCGCGCTGCTTAAGGTCTTCTCTTTTTATTCGTTGTTTTGTTAACTTAGTTGGTGCCTCGGGCATCACGACTTGGAAACCTATGCATGTAAACTCTGGCCCGTAATGGCCTTTGGCTTTTGCTTATTTTTGCTTCATATGCACAATTTTTTTTCTTTTGTCTGCGCTGTTAGGCATTTGAGTTGAACTTGGTGAGCCTTTGACTGTCTTGTTTTGGACTTAGTCGTTTTAGGCTCTTGTCCTGCCCTCGGTTGCTCACAGCGTGGGATTGGGTTAACCCTGATTTTCGCGTTGTAGTTCTAATGGGATCAAGAGAGTAACACTTGGCTTGCATCAAAGAACAATCGTTCGTTCATGCGGCCAACTGAAGAACCCAACTTTGACTCGCCACTCGGCGAGCTGTTGCTTGGGGAATCGGCAGATATGTCGTCTGCCGAACCGCTCTTGATAGTCATCATCGTCTAGATAGGCGGCGACAGATGATAATCGAATCGTTCAGGGATGTAGGAATATGACGATTGATTGTTGTAGGAGCCGTCGCATGGTAGGCTACTACCCATCAGTCATCCTAAGGGTATTTTAGAATGTCTGGAGTAGGTCAAGTAGTTTAGGGACGTAGGAGTGTGACTATTGACAGAAGTAATAACACGTCGCCTGGTAGGTTATTACTTTAGGCTGTGTTACTCGTGGGAATAACGGTGCCAATCATCGGAGGTAATCATTAACCTGATGAAGCTTTGTCGCGATCGGAGCAACTATGGGGTCTTACCATCTCGTTGAGGGAGACTGATAAGTTGGTTCGGTTAGAGGTGACAGTCAACATAACCGAGTTGTTCGCCGCGATATGAGCGACTTTGGTGAGTTCGCCGTCCTATTGGGGAAGATTGGCGAATTAACTTCTGAGTCTGCTACGATATGAGCGACTTTGGTGGATCCGCCATCTTATTAGGGAAGATTGGCGAATTGAATCCTGAGTCCGCCGTGATATGAGCGACTTTGGTGGATCCGTCATCTTATTAGGAAAGATTGGCGAATTGAATCCTGAGTCCGTCGCGATATGAACGACTTTGGTGGATCCGCCATCTTATTAGAGAAGATTGGCGAATTGAATCCTGAGTCCGCCGCGATATGAGCGACTTTGGTGGATCTGCCATCTTATTGGGGAAGATTGGCGAATTGAATCCTGAGAGAGGTCTTTTGCTAGAGCGAGTGAAGTAGGGACAGTTTAGCCTCGTGTACCAGTTGGAGGGGGTGAGGATCAATTTAGACTCATGCACTCATGGGAGTTGGCGAAGAAAAACTAAGGGTAGTACTTCTTCAGATATTTGCCATTGATGGGTATCATGATCTTATCGCCATTTAGCTTGACAAGGCGGTAAGCTCCATTCGAATAGACTGTTTCTATTACGAATGGCCCTTCCCATTTGGATTGAAATTTGTCTTTCTTCTTAGAGGTGAGGATCATCGGTCTACGGACGGTGAGCACCAGTTCTCCCTCCTTGAAGGCCCTGCGCTTGACTTTTTTGTCGAACGCTTTGGCCATTCGGGCTTGATAGAACTCAATGTGTTGTTGAGCCTCTAACCGTTTGTCGTCCAATGCTTCGAGCTCGGCGAGTCGTTGTCGGTGGTTGTCTTCCACCGTCATCCCCGTTGCTAAGGCGACGCGGAGGGATAGAATTTGAATTTCTAATGGTAACACAGCCTCACAGTCGTATACCAATGAGTAAGGCGTGTGGCCGGTCGGTGTGCGAACCGTCGTGCGATACGCCCACAGACTCTCGTCCAGTTTCTCATTCCAATCGCGTTTGCTGGTGGAGGTTAACTTGGTCAAGATCTTGATGATCGTTTTGTTGAAGGCCTCTGCCAAGCCATTCGCCGATGGGTTGTAGGCAGTGGAGGAGAGGTTCTGTATTCGGAACTTGTCGCAGAATCTGGTGAACGCATGGCTGACAAATTGCGTGCCGTTGTCATGAATGATACGTCGGGGTACGCCGTATCGATAGATGACATGGTGTTTGATGAACTTCACCACGTCGTTAGTCTTGACTTCTCTCAAGGGGATGGCTTCGGCCCATTTAGAGAAGTAGTCAGTGATCGCGAGAATGAAGCGATGACCTCTTGCCGATGGAGGGGATATTGGTCCGACTATGTCCATCCCTCATGCCTCGAAAGGCCATGAAGCCTTCGTCGGGTGCAGGTCTTCAGGTGGCTGATGCATGTAGTTGGCGTGAATCTGGCACTCATGGCAGCGCTTTGCGTAGGCAACTGCGTCGTGAACCATCCCAGGCCAGAAGTAGCCTATCCTTCGTAGGCGATCCCAAAGTTTAGCCTCGTGCAGAGCTTCTTGTACTTCTGCTTTTGAGAGGCATCGAAGCAACAAGCCATCATATGACCTTTGATACAATGTCTTGGTGGTCGAATCGTAGTAGAATCTCGCAGCGCGTCTCCAGACAGACTCTCACTCTTTTGCATCTTCGGGCAATACGCCGTATAGGACGTAATCGATGATTGGGAGGCGCCAGTCCTCAGAATTGGGCTGATCTAAAACCTGATGGGTGGCGTTCGCTTCTGGGGTATCTTTCAGTTGAAAGAGCCTTCTGCTCGCCACAGTGACCCATTGGGTTGTCCCTAGCGGTTAAGCTAGGTTGGCCGCCAAAGAGGCGAGCGCGTCCGCATGTGTGTTCTTGGATCGCAGCATATGCTCGATGCGGAAGCTCTCGAATGACTCCACTAGTGTGATAGCCGCCTTGTGGAGTGGGATCAGGTCTTCGTTTCTAACCTCATATTCACCGGTCATCTGCTTGACGATGAGCTGGGAATCGCCGTAAGCTTCGAGATGCCTTATTCCTAGCTCTTTGGCCAACTCAAGCCCAATGAGTAAGGCATTGTACTCGGCCACGTTATTGGTACATGGCTCTGTCAAAGAGAAAGCTTGGGGCAGCACGTGGTTATGTGGAGAAGTGAGGACTACCCCCACTCCAGCAATGATAGAACCGTCCGTAGCCGCGTGAGATGCGCCGTCGAAGAACATCTGCCACACCTCTGGTAACGAAGTTATATTGACTTCGGGCGGTTCGTCCGGCAAATCTTCAAACAAGTCGGTTCTTGCTCCCAGCGGGTGACTAGCCATGAGATCGCATATGGCCTGTCCTTTGACCGACTTCTGTGGCATGAAGTGAATGTCGTATTGGGAGAGCAGAAGCACCCACCTAGCTAGGCGCCAATTTAACGCCGCAAGTTACGTCATGAAGACTCGAATGGGGTTCATTCGGGAGATGACATAGATCGTCTGGCCAACCAGGTAGTGTCGCATCTTTTGGACGGCAAACACCAAGGCCAAACATTCTTTTTCGACCATCGGGTACCGTTGTTCGGCGCCTTGCAAGGTCCTACTCAGGTAGTATATGCCTTGCTCGTGGCCGGAGTCATCATTTTGTGCCAAGAGAGCACCCAGGGAGTGTTCCATGGCGCGTATATAGATGAGAAATGGCCTCCCTGAGGTTGGTGCGGCGAGGACAGGCGGGTTCGACAGGTACGCCTTAATGTCCTCAAAGGCCTTCTGGCAAGGTTCGTCTCATACGAAGGAGGTGTCTTTCTTCATAAGCTTAGAGAACGGCTGACACTTGCCCGAAAGGTTTGAGATGAATCTTCGGATATAGGCCAATCATCCCTGGAGACCTCTTAATTCTTTAAGGTTCCGGGGTGGTCGAAGTTCTTGAATAGCTTGCACTTTGTCAGGGTCGATTTGGATCCCCTTCGTTGTGATGACGAAACCGAGGAACTTACCACTAGCCATTCCCGGGAATGATTTTGTAGGATTCATCTTGAGTTGATGAGTCCTCATGAGTTCGAACATCATCCTCAAGTCTTGGAGGTGGTCGTCTTTGTGGCTACTCTTTACGACTAGGTTGTCTACGTAGCACTCCACCGCCTTTCACAGGTGCTCTCGAAAGATCGTGCTCATGGCGCGTTGATAGGTTGCGCCAGCATTCTTGAGTCCGAAGGGCATGACCGTGTAGCAATACACCCCCATAGGAGTTCTGAATGAGGTGTGTTTTTCATCCTCGGGGTGCATTTTGATTTGATTGTACCCCGAGAACCTGTCCATGAAGGACATCCTCTCGAACCCGCACGTGTTGTCAATAATGATATCCGTGATGGGCAGGGAAAATTCGTCTTTGGGGCACGCAGCGTTGAGGTCCCTAAAGTCGATGCAGATGCGGATCTTACCGTTTTTCTTCAGCACTGGAACAATGTTGGCCACCCAGTCGGGGTGCTGTTCCTCTCTGATGAAGCCGGATTCGATGAGTTTTTTTACTTCGGCCTCGATCGCCTCCATGATCTGGGGGCGAAACCGCCTTTGCTATTGTTTGACTGGTTTGGCGTCTGAGCTGATGTTGAGGCGATGCGTGGCGACCTGCGGATCCAAGCCAGGCATGTCCTCATAATTCCATGCGAAGACGTCGATGTATTCCCATATAAGGGCAATGAGATCCTCTTTTTCTTGAGGAGGCAGGCTACCGCTGATGAATATGGGCTTGGGATTCGCGTCAGTGCCTATGTTCACCTGGAGGATTACATCTTCGGTGGGTGGTTCCCGTTGCTCGAAGCGATTACTCCACTGGGCGTTAACATGGCGATCCCACGTCTCGTCATAGAGTGGAAGTTGTTCATCTGCCGCTATTTCGGCGGGATCCATTGTAGCCATGTGTAGGCGTATAAAATTGCCTATAAGCCCCTTAGCTTAGCTCGGCACGATGATTCGACAAATCAACGGACGTTCGAGCAACGAAGCGAACTAACGAGGCTACGAAGCCAACGAACAGCACGCAAGCAATGGAATACGTTCGCGTGCGGGACCAAACCAACGTTTCGGGGAATCACCGAGTCATCTAAACAAGAGCGAACTCGGTGATATAACGATCGAATCAAGATCAATCCCGGACTCGGACTCAGAAACGGATTAACTGCCATATTTGGAATCAAGTCAATGAGTCGATTCCAGAAACCGAATCAAATCCGAACGACGAAGAACCGGAAACACCCGAAAACGACGAAACGAACCAACACCCGGGAACTCGGCCGAAACCGAGCCGACCCGGGGTGGCTCGGCCCAAGCCGAGCTACCCCAGGGTGGCTTGGCCACGGCCGAGCCACCCCTGGGTGGCTCGGCCATGGCCGAGCCACCTAGGGGTGGCTAGGCTCAGAACTGTGCATATGCACAGTTCTGAGTGCCTATAAATAGGCCAGGTGTTTGTTCATTTGGAGGACTTTTTCTGAAACTTCTGAAGAGCCGAAACTCTGCCGGATTGCGACCTCAACTCGGATTGTGAAGGCTTGAAGACTTGGATTCCCAGATCTACGTCATTCTACTCCGGATCTAAGCTTGGTTCTTAGATCCCGAGATTTGAGCGAGCGTTTCCTTGGTGAAACGATCCCTCACGGCTATTATCTCCTTGGTGAGATAATACCCGTCATACCACGTAGATCTGTTCGGATCGAGATTGCGCGGTGGTCCACGGTAATCAACCCCGGCACAGGCAAACAACCCACAAAGCAAGAGACCGGATAACAGGATCTTGTGATTTGTTCGATAAAAGAGAGAAGTTGTAATTTTGATTTCTTTGTTTTATTTTGATTTTCATTGTAAGCCGGATCTTATAAAAAGACCGGATCTCTTTGTAACGCATAAAGTTGTTAACTGAGTGCAATGGAATCGGTAATGAAGAAAGATCCAACTTTTCACGCGAACAATCTGGCGACCACAGTGGGAGCCACCGATCTCGCTGCCGAGATCGGAGTGTCGCAGCCGCGGATCTCGATCCCGGTCGTGGAGGAGGTCGAGTATGAATTCGACCAGCAGAAATACGAGGAGTACGTGTCCTCGTCCGGATCTATCTCCTCCCCCAAGTCTAAGAAGTTCCAGAAGTTCTCCTCCAGGAGAAAAGTCCGTTGGTGTGATGAAGTTGAAGCCACCAACGACGACCTCACCCCAATCGATGCCGAAGTTGCGTTGAGTGAGGCCCTACCGACTTCAAAGAAGGTCAAATCCGCCATTGAAGGCGTGGTGACTCTCTCCAAGAGAGCCCGCCAGAGGCAGCGTCAACGCCTCGCGAAGCAATTCGCCAAGGCCATGGAGTCCGTTGACGGGGTCCGCTATCATGCGGATCTAAAGAACAAACGAGGCAAACAGCCTCAACAACAAGTGAAGGGTGGTTCCTCCAAACCATCAACAATGGAGTGGGTCCGGGTCAAACGGAACCGCTCGACATTGGAGGAGCGCATCCGCAAACGGCGCGCGTTGTCGGCGCAAGCACGGGCCAAAGCCGAAGAAGCCCGTCAGAAGCTGCAGAAGGAGGTGGTCAAAAAGCCGCCACCAACTCGCAAGGTTTGGAAGCCAAAGTCTGAAGCGGTTCAGGCTAAGGAGCAAAATCCGCAGCCTCCGAAAGTTCGAACTCCGGCAAGTCAACTCAAACAGCCGGTGATTGCCACAACTACCCTGGGAGATCCCGCAGGACCATCCCAGAAGAAAAAGTCCGTTTTGGAGCGCCTCGGCCCACTTCCGAAGGAACGAGGTAAAGCTCCAGTTCAAGAACGCTTGGGGCCAATGAAGAAACCCCAAACAATGCAACACGCTGGGGGTCGCCGCAACCCTCAACACTTGGAGAAAACCGCGGCACCCAAGCGCACAACTTTGCGCATAGAAGTGCAAGAGCCCGCTGAAGATTCACGCACACAAAGGCGTGTTTCGAGGCGTGTGACTCTGGAAGGTCCGAAGAAGACAATTATTCCTCAGAAGGAAACATTGTCATCTGATGATGACAACGTTATACCTGAGAGATCGTGCCAACACACGATAGGTTGCTCCGCCACTCAAACGGACGAGCTGTACTATCGTGCCGGAGGTACGAATAAATCCAGAAAGAGGAGCCCTCGAAAGCTCGAAACACAATGTTCTTGTTCGAAGCTCATTCGGGCGGTACTGTCGGAATGCAACTGTGTTAAGACAGTCCCCGAAAGAGTATCTGTGTTCGAAAGGCTCAGCAATGGAACGCCAAAACCAAAGCATAGGCGTTTCCAACGAAGGAGGAAGATGGTCATAGATGGTGAGCATTCAAGAGTCACCGCAAATATGACCAGCACAGGAACATCGGCTCAGGATAACCCCGAGGCGGTTCCAGAAATATCCCGACGTGTAACTCGTCTACAATCCGGGGCTATCATTCGCGCTACGTATGGTAGAATCCGAACAAGAGTACCTTCGGGAGATGAAGAATCAGATGCTGGCTCAGCAGTGGCGTCTGATAACACAGTGTCCAGTGAAGGACAACCCCGCGAAGCGTTTATGATAAACACGGAGCAAGTGGCCAAGATACTTGAAGATGCCATGGCCAAACAACAGGAGACCTTTCGGTTCGAAATGCAAATGGCTATGCAGAACATGAGAGAGATGCATGACCAACAGCTTCAAGCATTGAGGAACCAACAAGGCGAACCAAGTCATCCTAACCAGAACAACCTGGAAGATGAAGATACAAATGAAGCTCGCAATACCAACAACCCTCCCATCAACACAGGGGGTGGTAACGAGAATGCTACGTTTCGTCAGATGACGAATGTGGCTGGCAAATCATAGATCAAAATGCTAACAAAGCCAAGGATCGGTACTTGCCGGATTCTTCAGCTGAAGATTCCGACACAAGTTTGGGAGAAATGTTCAAAACCTTAATGTCGAACATGACTACAGCTGATCCATCTACAATGGAAGACGACGATCAAATGCCAACGTGGGAGGACCCATGGGTTCATCACCTAAACATGCAGTATGGTGATAGGTTCGAACAAAGAGAGCCACCCACCGAAGACGAAGTAGTCCAAATTAATATGGGCGATGAAGACAATCCAAAACCTATATTTATCAGCGGTAGTCTTCCCCCAGATGAGAAAGAGGAGTTAATTGCTCTTATCAGGGAATACATCGACGTCTTCGCTTGGAACTATGAAGACATGCCAGGGCTCGACCCCAATGTGGCAATGCACCGCCTCGACATTAAGCCGGATGCCAAACCTGTCAAGCAACAGCAGAGACGGTTTCGTCCGCAGATTATGGAGGCCATCGAGGCAGAGGTCAAGAAATTGATCGATTCAGGGTTTATCCGAGAGGAGCAGCATCCAGATTGGTTAGCCAATATCGTCCCAGTCATGAAGAAGAATGGCAAAATCAGGATTTGCATCGACTTCAGGAACCTGAATGAAGCATGTCCGAAAGACGATTTTCCTCTCCCAATCACGGATGTTATTATCGACAATACATGTGGATTTGAAAGAATGTCCTTCATGGACGGCTTTTCGGGGTATAATCAAATCAAGATGCACCCAGACGACGAAAAGCATACAGCATTCAGAACGCCCCTCGGTGTCTTCTGCTACACAGTGATGCCGTTCGGTCTGAAGAACGCAGGTGCCACATACCAACGAGCGATGACTAAGATTTTCTAGAAACACCTCAGGAAAACGGTTGAATGCTACGTTGATGATTTGGTGGTAAAAAGCCGCAACAAAGAAGATCACATCAAGGACTTGAGAACAATGTTTGATCTCATGCGGAGTCATCAGTTGAAGATGAATCCCACAAAATCCTTCCTCGGAATGTCCAGCGGAAAATTCCTTGGATTCGTCGTCACCACTAAGGGTATACACATCGACCCAGACAAGGTGAAGGCAATAAATGAATTGCAACCCCCGAGGAATTTAAGAGAACTCAGAGGATTGCAAGGTCGTCTGGCTTATATCCGGAGGTTCATTTCAAATCTTTCTGGGAAGTGCCAACCATTTTCTAAGCTAAACAAGAAGGGCGTATCGTTTATTTAGGACGATGCTTGCCAGAAGGCCTTCGAAGATATCAAGGCATATCTGATGAATCCCCCTGTTCTTGTTGCACCAAAATCAGGTAAACCGTTCTTGATTTACATCAAGGCGATGAACCATTCGGTAAGTGCTTTATTAGCACAAGACGATGATAATGGTCACGAACAGGCAGTCTACTACCTAAGTCGGACCTTGATAGGCGTCGAATCTCGGTATCCGATGATCGAGAAAGAATGTCTCGCATTGGTGTTCGCAGTACAGAAGATGCGACATTACTTGGTGGGCCAGACGATTTACGTCATTGCTAACGTTAATCCGGTACGTGTGTTCATGACTCAACCGGGTTCGATGAATTGGCGTTTAGCAAAGTGGGCCCTTCTCTTGTCCCAGTATGATCTGCACTTCAAACAGCAGAAGTCGGTCAAAGGACAAGCGATTTGTGATCTTTTAGTGGCAAGCCCGACAACAGATACGGTTGAAGTATACGATGACTTGCCAGATGAAACCCACGAGGTTAATACCACATCACACCAACAAGTATGGCAGTTATACTTTGATGGTGCCTCGAGAGCAGTTAATAAGGCAGTAACCCCTGGATGTCCTAAAGTCACCTCCGGAGTTGGAGTGGTCTTAGTTTCCCCAGGGAAGCACGTGATGCCCCGAGCTTATTCGCTGACGAGTCCATGTTCCAATAACATAGCCGAGTACAACGCGCTCATCATTGGACTCAGTTTCACCAAAGAGCTGGGAGTCGAGTATCTCGAAGCCTTTGGAGATTCTCAATTGATCGTTAACCAAGTTCGTGGAGAGTATGAAGTCAGGAACCCAGATCTGATTCCATACCACCAGGAGGCTGTCAGAATGGCAGATTCTTTTGAAGAATTCTACATCGAATACATCCCACGTCTCCAGAATGCTTATGCGGATGCACTGGCAGCACTAGCAGTATCACTCGCGCAACCGCCTGAAACTGAACTGCTAGTCACAGTAAGGTCACACCAACTCTGTATACCTATATACGATATGGAGGTTGAAGAGGAGGATGATAAAAACGAGAACGCCAAAGAAGTGAACTCAACCCAGATCGGGTCTGAGTCCCGAGATTGGCGTTTTCCCATTATTGATTACGTCCAATACGGCATTTTACCAGAGGATGCAAAAGAAAAAGAATCTATTCGCCGAAGAGCTCCGCGGTTCTTTTACAATACTGAGACCCGTACGCTATATCGCCGGGGGTATGATGATTTGCTTCTCCGATGCCTTTCGAACGAAGAAGCAAAAGAAGTTCTTAAGGAAGCACATGAAGGAGAATGCGGTGCGCATCAGCCTGGTCCTAAGCTGTATGATCGAATCAGAAGAATGGGATATTTCTGGCCAACAATGGTTCGTGACGCGATCGAGTACGCCCGAGAATGTCATGCTTGTCAAGTGCATGCAAATTATATGCACCAACCTCCGGAGTGATTACACACATCAACCACGTCTTGGCCATTCGAGACATGGGGTATGGATATTGTCGGTCCTATCTTTTCTCCTTCAGTCAAAGGTGATCGATTTATTCTCGCTATCACCGACTACTTTTCAAAGTGGGCTGAAGCCATTCCGCTTAAAGAAGTGAAGACGAACAACGTCATCAACTTCATCAAGCATTACGTCATATACCGACACGGCGTGCCGAGGCGGATCATTCATGACAACGGACCGCAATTCATAAGCAATGCCTTCATCAGGTTTTGTGACAAATTCAAAATTCAGGACGTTTCGTCGACAGCTTATTACCCCGCTGCGAACGGATTAGCTGAGGCTTTCAACAAGACGATCATCAAGATCCTGTCAAAGCTTGTGAAGACCAATAAGCGAGATTGGGACGATAAACTCGGTGAAGCGCTCTGGGCTTATCGCACCACAATACGCACTCCTACAAGAGCTACTCCGTATTCTTTGGTGTACGGATGTGAAGCTGTGCTACCGTTGGAGATTCAAATTCCTTCCCTTCGGATCGCTCTCGCAACGGAGATGACGACCGAAGAGCAGCATCAAAAGCGTCTCGAGGAACTCGAAAGGCTGGACGAAAAGCGCTTGGAAGCTCAACAAAACATCGAGTTCTACCAGGCTAGGATATCCAGGGCTTTTGACAAAAGAGTCCGCCAAAGAAGCTTCAAGGAAGGAGATCTAGTCCTCGCTGCTCACCGACCAATAATTCTCACCTCCAAGAAGAAAGGTAAATTCGAACCTAAGTGGGAAGGACCGTTTGTAATAGACACAGTCTATTCGAACGGTGCTTACCGCCTAATTTCTTTAGAGGGCAACAGGCAATTAATGCCAATAAATGGAAAGTTTTTGAAAAAGTACTATCCTTAGTACATTCAGGACAACTCATTTATCGGGAAGTTCCTTGAAGAATATCATACCTAATATTCTAAAGGATAACCCAAATTCATTTTTACCTCCAAAATTCCCTCACTGATCGATTTCAATCGACAGTGAGTTCACAAAAATGTTCTTTCGGCCCTCTTGATTCTTTCCATGAACAAGAGGTCCACTCTCAGTTCGGGGTTCCCTTTCGATAAACGAAAGAACTCCATTTCTTTTCTCTTTGGTTCAACCTTTTCATGGTTATAACCGAAGCTGAAAATTCACTTCGATAAACGAAGAACTCTTCTTTCGATCAGATAACCAATCCTATAAAAGGTAAGTTTATCTAGATCTTCCGGATTCTCGGAGTGGAGATCCCACTTCTAGTTTCCTTCTTGCACTGGAAATAGAATATAAAATTCTTCCTTTCCAGAAACAAGGAATAGAATATAAAATTCTTCCTTCCTTGTTCAGGGAATAGAATATAAAATTCTTCCTTCCCACACCAACTCTTTTTCCAAAATTTATAAAATTTAGGATTCATCTTAGGTATTTTATCCCGAAACCTAAGCAGGGATAAGTCTGCGCCTAACACGCGCTGCCGGTTTAGTCTTTTTCCGATTGAAAAAAAAACACCAGAGTTCGATTCTGGGGTATTTTATCCTAAAACCTAAGTAAGGATAAGTCCGCACCTAACACGCGCGGCCGGACAGTTCTTAACCGTTAAAAAGAACACTCGTCCGCATATTCAACATTGTGGCAGGTTGTTATTAATAACACCGAAATCCATACCTCACACGCATGGGGAATTTCATCCTGAATCCTAAGAAAGGATATGTCGACGTCTAATACGCGTCGCCGGTTCGATCTTTATCCGTAGAAAAAGATACCAGAGTCTGACTCTGGGGTCCTTTGTCCCAAAGCCTAATTAGGGATAAGCCAACGTCTAATACACGTTGCTGGGTAGCCTATTCCCATGACAATGGCAGAGTCTACATATTCGAAGTTGTAGCACGAAGTCTAAGGGAGTTCATTCCTTTAGCGCAACGTCACATGCGGAACGGATTTAAACAATCCGCATGTAAGCCCGACTCAAACGGTAGTCGGTAAGAGCATCTCAAATCCGTTAAAGGCTGAGGATTTCCCAAAAATCCTAAGTCAACGTCTCATACATGTTGCTGTTTAGTCTTTTCACAAGAGAAAGACGAAGTCTACGTATTCAATGTCGTAACACTAAAAGAGTTAACTCTTTTAGCTTAACGTCACGTGTGGAACGGATTTAGACAATCCGCACGCTAGCCCGGCTCAAACGGTAGTCGGTAAAGGCTAATCAAATCCGTTAGAGGCTGGGGGTTGGCCAAAAATCCTAAAGCCAACACCTCACACGTGTCGCTGGGTAGCCTATTCCCGTAACAATGGCGAAGTCTATGTATTCGACATCATAGCACAAAGTCTCAGAGAATTCAATCTCTGAGCATAACGTTACATGCGAGCGGATTTAAACAATTCGCATGCTAGCCCGACTCAAACGGTAGTCGGTAAAGGCTCATCAAACCCGTTGAGGGCTGAGGGTTTGCCAAAAATCCTATGAGTATTGTGGTCAATCATTTCAAATGGAATGACGAATCATAATAAAGATAAAAAGGGAATTCACTAAAAGAGTCAAAAGTCAAATCACTCAGTAAACAAAATCAGACATCAAGACTGTGGCTAAAAATCTGCTGGCTGACCTTAGACAGCTTCTCATCATAAGCTTGCCTAAGTTCAGCCCTAAGGGACTCCTCGGTGGCGGTCGAAGTCTTCGCAGCAGCCTCCTCAATCTCGACTAGCCTCTGCTTCAAAGACTTCAACTCATCGGACAAAGCCGTACAGGTCTGCTGGTCCTGTGCTTCTGTCATCTGAAGAATGCCAAAAGTCTCCTCTTCTTCGCGGAGTTCTCTTCTAAGCTGATCTATCTTGGTCCCACAAGAAGTAATAGAAGAGCGGAGCTCGGCAAGTGAAGATAATCTGGTAGCAAGGCCGGTCTCAACTCGAGCTACTCGGTCTCGCTGCGCCTAAACCTCAAGACTAGCAAGAAGTTGAGTCTCACGCAGTGACTGTAAATGGGTCTCCAGCTCAGCAGCAATGAAGGAAGAGGCACTGGTATCTCGAAGCTCACGAAACATCTGAAGCTCATGCTCTAGGCAGTCGAGATCATCAACTATGGCCTTCGCCAAATCTGGGTATCCTGCTTCCCTTATCAAGTTGATTCTGGAATTAAGGAGAGGTTTAAACTGGTGAAGTGAAAGTCCATCGTGAAAGAGCTTGCTGATCATAGCATTCACAAAGGAGAAGAAGGAACGAACGTCTATGCAGATGACGACCTTGTCAGGATCGTCGTCAGATAACAATTCCTTCACTAAGACATGAAGACGAGAAGAACGACCTACACAAAAAAGGGAGAAGTCCGTCAAAAGTCTTAATAAGAAAAAGTAATAACACTCTTCAATGAGTTAACTTATACCTTCTTCCCCTTGATCCGCTGGGGGTAGTGGAGGTGTAACGGCTGTAGGTGCATCAACTGGTGTAGTTGGTCTCACAGCCGGCTCAAAAGGGTCTTTCTCAACAAAAGCTCCTGTCAGATTCAAAACAGAATTCGCAGAGGCGTTACATTATAGTTGCATTAGTCAAGATTGGCTAGTCCTATAATTAACTCAGAAAGAAGCACATACCTTCAAAGAAACCATCCTCGGGATTTTCAGCGAAGGCGCGCTCAGAAAACATATCCCCAGGTAATTGGTCATCGATCTGAGGAGAGCTATATATGTAGCGCATCATGGGAGTGTCCGCAAACAAGCTTCCCTCGTCAAAGTCATCGATGGAGAAATCTAACATAAAAAGATATAAGTGCCAAAGAAGAGTGAAGAGACTACAACTAATGGAAATAAGTTACCTCTCACGGGTGCATCAGCCTCTTTATTTCTAGGATTCGCCTCCTGCAAGTTATCTGAAGGAGCAAGAAGTAGAGGACAGTTAGAAAATACACAAATTCGTTGATGTATTATCTAAAGAAATACAGTGTCAGTGTTAGATGTACCTGGATTCACGGAATCGGGTCCTACATTGATCTCCTCTTCAATGTCAGCAACCCCGGTAGGCCTCTCTTCATGAGGTAGTGGGTCAAACTCATCGGGAGACACGGGAATGGGATCGAGACTCATCTCATTCTCTCTACGCACTCCTATATAGAGATAGAAGAGCGTGAGTCAATGTTCCGAACCAAGAGAATGGTTCACAGGATGGATATTACCTCCGTCACTGGCAGGATCATCGCCAGCCAGGTCCATATCAGAAGTTCGGGAAGCTGCACGCGGCTTACGGGCTAATCTCTTCCGCCTAGCAATGGGGATCGAAGGTCTCGCCTGGCGAGGAGGACGAAACTCTTCATCCTGATCAACTGTGGTCCCTGAAACATCAAACCATAGTCAGTTTCAATACTTCTGCAAGATAGAAATAAAAGATGAATTACAAACCTCGCTCGAAAAAGTCATCATAATCTTCGGGATCCCCGCCTGAAGCCTCATCTGTGGAATTGAATGTCCTCTGGCCCTCTTCATCAATCCGGCGAGTCTTGTTCCGCGTCCTTTGTGCACGAGCGTTCTCCCGAATCTTAAGGGAATCAAGCTGAGAAGCCTTCTCAGCCTCTATCTCTGCAATTGGCTTCACGGGGACAGTCTTGTTAGCTGCTAGTAACCACTTGCAGCTCAAGAAAGTAAGGTTCAACTGCCGATCAATACTCGGGAGACTGAACTTAGCACCAGTACAGCCAGTCACGGTCCACAACCATGCACGGAGACCATCTACCAAACCACTATGAGTCCGAAACTGCTGACGAGGATTCCCGATGTAGAGCTGATCATAGCCAAACTGGCGAGCGAATCGGCAGGGTAGATATGGCTCTATGAAGCACTGATCCCTCACCCGAAAAGTCAGATAGCCGGGCCTAATGTTCACCAGCCAATTGAAGCAGCCAATGTCTAAATGAGTCTGATACTCTCTCGGCCTCTCATCATCTATCAAGCACTCGCCGTACCGGCCGGAGAACTGCGGAAAACAAGTGGAGAATGCCCAACACTTGTGGACCTGCAGCTGCTGCCTGACATCAGAAAATCCTCGACCCTCCCACCTGCTATTCTCAAGCAACTGTAGCAGGGGAACGGAGTGATCTGTGGCGTTCGACACCGACATCATATCCGAGCGGTGGAGGACGAATCAGGCCATCAGATAAGCGTACGGAAGCTCCACCTTAAGAGTGGGAATCTGACCTGGCAAATCGGTCTCCTTCCGTGTGAAGGCACTAGAAAGCTGTCGAAGTCCTCGGTGAATGTCAGCTACCATCACCGGAAGAAGTGAGAGTTCTTTCTTGTAGGCAAGCTGAACCGCTGGATAGAGTACCTCCAAGGGCAAGGCGTCGCCAGACTGGTATGGAACCACGCACTTCTTCAACCAGATAGCAAGAAAGCCGGCAAGAAGAGTCATCGGCCGGATCGGTGTGATCGCATGCCATAAGAAAGATCTGAACTTGGTCTTCGCAGGGAAGCCACCCTCAGGACTGCTAGTAGTATAAGAACGGGCGTCAATCTTCTTCAACAGACTGTTCACCTCTGAAGGAGTAAGTGGGGCCAACTCACAAATATCCTCGCCAGAACGGTTCTCCAGGTTCTTGAACAAATAGTTCGCAAACTGCTTCAGACTCACGGAGGCCTTGGTCCTTTTTGCTAAAGGCTCAGACTGTGCTAAAGCAATGTGATAATGACAAGTGAGATCCCATAGAGTCTCATAGCGATCAGGCATGCGATCCTTCAACTGGTCCAATTCATGATTAGAGGGAAAGTACTCCTGGTATAGCATCTGTCCCATGGGCAAGCCAGAAATCCTGTGCATCTCGTGGAGAGCTAAGCCCAACTCCCCCTGCCGGGTCAGAAAAGTGTTCGAGTCTGGATTATATAGCTCGAACAAAGCACAGAAATGCCTCAAACTGATAGGCAAGCCATACATGGTGGCACGAACAGCTGCGTATAAACCGCAAGCGTGCAACTCCTCGCTCCATCGGCTCAAGACATATGTCGTCATGCGACTCCACCAAGACTTGTCCAAAGAGTGGACCCAACCATAAATCCTGTGACGAGTCGCAGGCATCTCCCGTCCTAGGATAGCGAGGCGATTCCTCAAGGTCGAGGCAGTGGCGAGAAACTCGTTACGTGGTGGTGCATCTAGTCCCAGCACCCCGGGATGCAATCCGGTGATATGACTCCTGCTCGAACCAGGAGCTGCCTGATGTGTGACGTAGCCGCAATGGACGCTCTCATGATCCTCCGTCAAGCGCCACGACATCTCCCGTGTCACAGCCTGACGCCTGAGCTCAGTCAATGAGCGATGCCGAGGAATCTCCGGCAAGTATAGGAAGCCACTGCCGGTCTTGTGGAGCCACTGCTCAGCGTCAATGAATACGGCTTCTGGGTCATCGACAGAATCACCAAACAGGAAGTCGCTCTTCCGAAGAGGCTGAGTAGAGCTGGCATCCTTCACAAAAGGCGTATCTGTGATCAGCTGACGAATAGCTCGATGACTACCTTCCCTCACCACCTGGGCAACCTCAGTCGATGTGCCCGAAGCAAACTGAGGAGTAGCTGGAATAGGAGAAGGATCGTCGGAGGTCGAGTAATACTCGCCACGACGCCCACAGACTGCGTGGGACGAGAATGATCCAGAAGGGTACCCCACTGCAAAAAGATAGTTAAACACTGGTTAGCCTCGATTATAAAAGGAAATTGAACTCACCTTACAAATAGTTAAGGTAGAGTCATTGCCTTATAAAGGGTGAGACGATTTGGCCACATTGTGCAATTAGAACACAGGGTATGTCGACAACATATCCCTGCCTTATAAAGCGTAATGTAGCGTCAAATCGCCCCCTTTAATTTTGAGATATGGTTTTGACCAAGCAAAACATATCTTTGAAGCGTCAATTCTCACCAACTAAAATCAAGGCTCTTCCCGATTGCCTCGCTAAGGAGAACAACGTGGGGTAAAAATGGACCAATTTGCAAATTTTCAAGAAAAAAGGGGTTAATTTGCAAAATT
>BQKN01053412.1:6069-20061 GCA_022839385.1 Asparagus kiusianus | reverse complement strand
GAAATCATATCTAACTCATAAAGATACTTGAAAAGCATGATAAGGGTCTAATCCAACCCGCACACATACACATTTCGCAATACTGAATGCTAGTTAGCACATAACAATATTCATACTTAACGATCTAAAATGATAATATTCTTACCTAACCCCTAATCTAACGGAACTAGTACGTCGGACGAAAATTCCAAACAAGGAACCCCCATGTATATACTATGTGTTCCGAAAGATTAAGAATTAAGTAAAAATACCCTCATTCTAGTGTTAAATATAAGTATCAAAATATATATAGATATAAATATTCAAGTAAGAAGTCATATCATAATGACTTTAATTAGTTTTACCTGCTCGAACAAGTGTGGGTAGTCGCGTCGCATGTCCTCCTCACGCTCCCAAGAAGCTTCCTCAACTCCACTTCGGTTCCATTGAACTTTCACCAATGGAATCACCTTGTTCCTTAGTCTCCTGTCTTCTCTAGCAAGTATGGACACTGGAATCTCAATAGTTGACAAATCATCTAGAAGCTCAATCTCCAGTGCATCCAACACTCGCTGCCGCTCCTCATCATGCAAGTGCTTCTTGAGTATAGAAATATGGAATACATTGTGTATACTAGACATAGAAGCTGGAAGATCTAGTCTGTATGACACAGCTCCAATCCGCTCCAAAATCCGGAAAGGTCCAATATATCTCGGTGCAAGCTTTCCTCGCCTCCCGAATTGCTGTACGCCTTTTATATGCGATACCTTCAGCATAACCAAATCCCCAATCTGAAACTCTAGGGGTCTTCGCCTCTTATCTGCATAACTCTTCTACTGACTCTGAGTGGCTAGAATCCGCTCTCTGATCAACGCTACCTTCTCGGTAGTTTGCCTCACAAGCTCTGGTCCAAGCATCAAACTATCCTCCGGCTCTGCCCAACATATCGGTGATCTGCAAGGT
Organism: Asparagus kiusianus; assembly: GCA_022839385.1. Taxonomy (NCBI): domain Eukaryota; kingdom Viridiplantae; phylum Streptophyta; class Magnoliopsida; order Asparagales; family Asparagaceae; genus Asparagus; species Asparagus kiusianus. The sequence continues at coordinate 19,119 of BQKN01053412.1, read as the reverse complement.
CTCCCGTATAGTGTCTCATACGAAGCCATACCGATCGTCGCTTGATAACTGTTGTTATAAGCAAACTCTATCAGTGGGATATGATCCTCCCAGCTACCTTGGAAGTCAATGACACATGCTCGCAACATGTCCTCCAACACTTGGTTCACCCTCTCCGTCTGTCCATCTGTCTGTGGGTGGAATACACTGCTATAAGATAGCTTGCTGCCAAACGAGTCCTGAAAACTCCTCCAAAAATGCGAGGTGAAAACCGATCCTCAATCCGACACAATCGTATCTGGAACCCCGTGCAATCGAACTATCTCCCGAATGAAGATCCTCGCATACGCCTCAGCTGAATAAGTAGTCCTTACTGGGATAAAATGTGCTGACTTCGTCAACCGGTCCACTATCACCCAAACCGAATCATTCCCCTTCTTCGACTTAGGTAACCCTACAATAAAGTCCATAGAAATGTCCACACACTTCCATTCTAGGATAGGCAACGGCTGAAGTGTGCCTGCTGGTCTCTGGTGCTCCGCCTTCACCTCCTGGCAGATAAAACACTTCGCCACATACTCTGCAATCTCCTTGCGCATACCACTCCACCAAAAGTGCCTCTTCAGGTCCTTGTACATCTTTGTGGTCCCTGGATGTACTGTGTACCGAGTACGGTGTGCCTTATCAAACAACTCCCTCTTCAGCTCTGCACTGGCTGGCATAACCAATCTACCCTTCATTCGTAGACTTTCATCTGCTCCAATGGTCCAATCGGCCTTAGGCTCTTTGGAAATCTCCTCCTTACGGATTTGAATCCAAGAACCCTCCAACTGAGCTCTAACAACTCTGCCACTCCAAGTTGGTTGCACTGATATAGCTCCCAAAAATACACTAGTGCCACCCAACTCAGGTCTAAAATCAAACTGGCTAAGAGTGAGAAGGTCTCGGTGCAATGAGCACCTCAAAGCTACAATCTGATTTCGACGCTTCCTACTCAAAGCATCTGCTACGACGTTCGCCTTCCCCGGATGATACTGAATTGTGAACTCGTAGTCCTTGATAAACTCAATCCACCTCCGCTACCTCTGGTTGAGTTCCTTCTGAGAGAAAAGATATTTCAAACTCTGGTGGTCTGTGAATAGCTCGAACTACACTCCATACAAGTAGTGCCTCCATGACTTCAGAGCAAATACCACTGCTGCTAGCTCCAAGTCATGAGTGGGATAGTTCTGCTCATGCACTCTCAACTGCCGTGAGATATAAGCTACTACTCTCTGAGTCTGCATAAAGACGCCTCCTAATACTACCAATGATGCATCTGTGTAGACGACGAATGTCCTGTCGCTGCTCGGAATAGTCAAAACTGGTGCTGAGGTCAACTTAGTCTTCAGGGTATCAAAAGCCTTCTGACACTCTGTGCTCCAAATAAACTATACAACCTTCTTCGTAAGGCGTGTAAGTGGTGTCGAAATCTTCGAGAAGTCCTGGATGAACTTCCTGTAGTAGCCTGCTAATCCCAGAAAGCTACGAATCTCTGTCACTATCTTTGGTGGCTCCCAATCAAGCACTGCTGTAACCTTAGCTGGGTTTACTGATATGCCCTCTCTGCTGATGATGTGAACGAGAAATTTAACTTCTGAAAGCCAAAACTCACACTTGCTGAACATGGCATATAACTGGTGCTCCCGTAGGGTCTGCAAAGCTAAACGGAGGTGCTGCTCATGATCGACCTCCGATCTCGAATAAATGAGGATGTCGTCGATGAAAACAATCACGAACTGATCTAAAAAGGGATGGAAAACCCGGTTCATCAAGTCCATGAATACCGCGGGTGCATTGGTCAACCCAAATGGCATGACCAAGAACTCGAAAGATCCATAGCGCGCGAGGAAAGCGGTCTTGGGGATATCCATCTCCCGAACCCGCAACTGATGATACCCAGAATGAAGATCAATCTTCAAGAAAAATCGCGCTCCCTGTAACTGGTCGAACAAGTCATCAATCTTAGGCAGTGGATACCTATTCCGGATGGTGACCTTGTTCAACTCCCGATAATCTATACATAATCTCATGCTGCTATCCTTCTTCTTCACGAAGAGGACTGGTGCGCCCCATGGAGAATGACTCCGACGAATAAAACCCTGAGCTAACAACTCATCCAACTGGGTCTGAAGCTCTCTCATCTCAACTGGCGCCATGCGATAGGGTACGCGGGATATCGGGGCTGTGCCCGGCTGCAACTCAATACAAACTCAACCTCTCTCACAGGAGGTAACCCAGGTATGTCCTGAAAGACATCCTGGTAATCTGAGACAACTCGAGTCTCTAACAAATCAGAACTCTGATCCCGCAGCATCACCTCGTCGATGAACGCCAGAAATGACTCCGCAAAGCGATTGCCCTGAGAAGTGGCCACAATCATCTCTGACCCATCGGACGCTCGCAATCTGACTGTCTTCGCAAAACAGTTAATACTAATATGGTAGGACGACAACCAATCCATACCATGAATGACATCAAACTCGTACATATGCAAAACTATCAAATCGACTAGAAACTCCGACTCGTCTAAACTGACGGTACACCTCTGTAGGCATCGAAAATTGCCGATAGGTCCCCACTCACAGCTCGGTGTTAACGATCGACGATTGGACATCGCTACCCAGTTCACAAGAGCTCAAATGACGCCGGTGAGCGACTAAAGCAAACCGACGGATTACGTGAGCCGACAGAACGTCAGAACCACGAGAATACGGGTTGACCGAAAACCCCGCGATCACCGCGATTGGACCAACGCCCGCTGTGCCCCGATCACCCCACGGATAATCTAACCATCGGGGCCTACAGAGCTCACCGGCACGATTCCAACGCATCCGAAATCACTCAAATCCGAGTTCGGACGAAAAGTCAACGGCGAGTCAACGGCAGAACAACGGCACGACCCCGGGCCGAACCGGGGACACCCAAACAGGTCTCGGCAGGCTCGAGACACCCCATGGGGGTGTCCCGGCCTTGGCCAGGACACCCCTAGGGGGGTGTCTCTCCACTTGGGGTGTCCATATGACCCCTATGCTCTCCCATTAGGCTATAAATAGCCCCCTTAGCCCTCCATTTAGAGGGGCTCTTGATTTTGCTCTGATTTAGCCTTGGTTTTGGGAGAAGAATTTTCGGTCTTGGGATTATCCTCGAGATCTAAAATTTCGAAGCTTAGAGCGGCGAAGCCCTGCCGGATCGAGGAGTCTCCATCGTCATTCACCCCCTTTCCTTAGTGTTGCTCCTTAGCGGTGACACTAAGAAGAGCTATTATCTCGTTTTAGCCGAGATATACGCTTATAACCTCTAGATCTTGCGCGGATCGACGAGGTTCTGCTTCCATATCCCACGCGGATAGACGAAGCTCTGCCGGATTTTCCCGAAAGGATCTTGAAGAGTCGGCGGTCCACGGACATCGACGTCCCCGTCACAGGCCAACAACCCACGCAAGCGAGACCGAACCAGAACGGGCTCTCGTGTTTATTTTCATTTAAGTTGTAACTCCTTTGTTTTCATTTTATACTGTTGTAACGCCTGAAGTTGTAACAGATCTCAAAAAAGAGAACATCAATGAAAACAGCAACTTTTACCGGAAACAAGCTGGCGACCACAGTGGGAGCCGCCGACCTCGCTGCCGAGATCGGAGTGACGCAACCGGCCTTCAAGATCCGGGTGAATGAAGAGGTCGAGTACGAGTTCGACCAGCAGAAGTATGAAGAGTACCTCTCCTCCTCCTCCTCCAGATCTGCATCTCCGCATCGGCGCAGGAAGAACCCATCTCCAAAAAGGGCTTGCGGGATCTCCAACTCCTCAATTCAAGACCCCGCCGTCGCTGCTGCTACACTTGCACCACACAACGGCCTTGCGTCGATCAGTGTGGTCAAGAACGTAGATCCAACAGCACCAAAGGCAATGGGTGATGCTGCTCCAACTCCATCAAAAAGGGCGATCCAAAGACGCCGCCAACGCCTCGCTCAACAGCTCGCCAGGGCTAAGGAGTCGAAAGATGGAGTGCGCTATGCAGAGGATCTGAAGTCGAGGCAGCGACAAGAGCAACGGCAAGCAGTCAACCTCCCCTCCAAATCAGAAGCAAACGAGTGGATCCGAGTCAAAAGGAACCGCTCCACGCTCGAGGAGCGAATCAAGAAGCGCCGCGCTCTACTTGCACATGCCCGGCTCCTCCTGAAGAAGGCAGAGGAGATACAGCAAGGAACGGTGGTCAAAACACCATCTACAAGCAAACTGGTGTGGGTACGCAAAACAAACCCAACACCTCAAACCAAGAAGGGCAAGATTATCGCCCAGAGTTCAACCAAATCAGAGCCTACTCCTCCTGTACCGGCACCCTCAACAGGGCCAGGTAAAAAAGGGGATCATTCAAGATCCCAGGTTCCTTTGACGAGTCGCCTCGGTCCCTTACCGGAGAACCGAGGAAGAATACCCGTCAAAGAACGGCTGGGACCATTGAAAGGTCCCCAAGTTAAAAACCAGACCGGGGGTCGAATCAATCCCCCCAAGAAAGATGAAAAAGGGAAAGCCCCTATCACCGACCGCACTGAGTTGCGAGTCGAACTGAAAGAGCCCGTTCGATTTCTACGCTCCCAAAAGCGTAAAATTGAACGGGCCACTCTTGAAAAATCTAACCAAGTTTTGCATTCCCAAAGGGAAACACTCTCGTCTGAGGATGAGCGTGTTATACCAAGGGACACCTACCAACACTCTGTAGGTTGCTCCAGCTATCAAGCTGATGAGCTGTACTACAGGGCCGGGGGTGTGGGAAAATCTCGAAAGAGATACATGCAGGATATGGAGTCCCGCTGCCCGTGTGCCAACATTATCAAGGCAGTGCTGTCCGAGTGTTGCTGTGCTCAGACCCCAACAAGAATCTCGGTGTTCGAGAGACTCTCCAAGCCGAAGCGTTTCCACAAGAAGAAACCGCTCTGCCGAGAGGATGAATACTCAAAAGTGTCAGTCAACATGACCGGCAGAGGGGGATCAACACCACGTCTCAACTTGGATCAGCTTGCCGAGGCATCCCGATGCATGACGTGGTTACGGTCGGGAACCATCAAGCGAAAGAATTACCCAAGAGTACATAAGGGACTTTCCCTAGAAGAAGAAGAATCAGATGCTGATTCTGATACCTGCTCCGCCGTCGCATCCGACGACACAACTTCAAGTGCGGGCCAACCTTATGAATCGCTCATGATCAGCGCCGAACAAGTGTCGAAGATACTTGAAGAAGCCCTGGCCAAGCAAAAGGAGAGCTTCAAATTTGAAATGGAGATGGCCATGCAGCGGATGAGGGAGATGCACGACCAACAGATCGCGGCGATAACGGTTCACCAAGGAGAACCGAGCCAACGCAATCCAGAGGAGCATGAACGGGAAGGGGATAATGTCAACGTCCCTCCTGTCAACACCAGCACTGGGGGTGGTCCCGCAGAGGATAATGCAAAAGAGGACCATGTCACCTCACCTCGAAGCCACTCGAAGACCGAGACAAGTGAGGACAGGAAGATGAAAGACCTGGAGAGCAAAATCAACGCCTTGATGAGTGCTCAAGAGGTAAAAAGGTCTGGTATACCCTGCCCCTATCCAAGGGAGTGGGAATCGATCCCATATCCGGCAAAGTTTAATCTGATTAACTTTACGCCGTTTGATGGGAAGGGTTCCCCTACCCAGCATTTAATCTACTTCAAGTCTCATTTAGGAATCATTTCCGGAAATGAGCCCCTCATGGTGCGGTCATTCGTCGGCACTCTTCGCGGAGCTGCCTTCGATTGGTACCGCCGTCTCAAGCCTGGGAGCATCAACGGCTGGGATGACATGGAGGACATGTTCCTAACCAATTTCTTTGATGATGATACCGAAGTTTCAATCGGCACGTTGTTCGATGAAAAGCAAAAGAACGGCGAGACGGTTGAAAACTTCGTGAAGAGGTTTCGGAACAAAGCTATGAATTGCAGGGATCCGGTCAGCGAGGATTTCATCCTTGAGACTTGCCACAACAATTTGACGCTCGACATCCTTGAAGCCATGGGAATGGCGCCATCTAAAACTTGGAAGGATTTGAAGATGCTTGGAGAGCGAGCTGAACGATTCCTCAAGAGGAAAAAGGCAGAGAGGGGACAAATACCCAACAACGCCCCGCAACCAAATTTTACCCCCAAGGGTAAAGGGAAGGCACATGCGAATGCGGTGGTCGCAAATCAAGTCTTTGAAGTGCAAGCACAACCGCAACAGCAGCAACAGCCGCAGCAGCCGTAGCAGCAGCAACAGAGGGCGCCTCAACAACCAAGATGGCAGCAACAGCCCCAGAAGCAAAAGGTTGGGGAGCCAAGGTTCCCAAAAGTCTACTCGTTCAAGGAGGATGAAATCCCCGGTATCTTCAAGTACTTGGTCGAGAACAACAAGATCAAGTTGCCGCCGATTCAGGATCAAGAAGATGCCAAGAGGGTCAACGACCCAAAATACTGTGCATTCCACCGAGCAGTGCACCATCCTACCAAGGTGTGCTACGCTCTCAAGGATAAAATTCAGGCCCTAATCGATGTTGGGGTTATTACTATGAAGCAGCCCAAGGAAAAGAAGGTGGGCGCAAACACTATATCCATTAGCTTTGGATCTGTTCCCTCGAGTTGGTTCCAACACGAGTCGGTGATCAAAGCGACAGTGAAGACAGTGAACGATGATCCGCACCAACAGCGTCAGAAAGGGCTTGTGCCACACACAGCCCCGAATGGCGAAATCTTGTGGGTTCATCCGGACTTGATCGCAGATGAACAGTGGGCCACGACCTCCTCCACAAAGAACAAGAAGAAGTCGAAGAGGAAGGGCAAATCCTGTTACGGAGCCTCTGCTATACCGGGGGTGGATGACGACAGAATTCCAACCTTCCCGCTTTCTGAAGACGAGCAAGAAGCTTTTGTAACCCGGAGCGGGAACGAATATCACTTCAAGTATCCGGATGCTACCGAGCAATTGGGTACCAAAACCCCACCTTCCAAGACGCTGGCAGAGTTAGGAATTTCAGCAATTCCCCCAACACCTGCAGCAGCTACGGAGAGAATCCCGCAGAAGGATAAGGGAAAGGAGCCTGTGCGTCAAGAAGTGCAGAACCCGAGGCAGCCTCGATTCAATAATCCAATTGGGCGAGACAAACCGGGGAATGCAAGCTCTTCACCACACTTCGACATTATGGCGCAATTGGCCAACATCCCGGCTCGCATAACCCTGTACGAGTTGCTGCGATTGTCGAAAGATACGCGGAAAGCACTACAAGAAGCCTTAAGTGATTCCAAAGCCTTCTTAACTCGGATCAAACCATCTTCCGAAGAACCGGAGTCGTCAGCTCAACAATGCAATCTGGCGGCACATCACTTCCCCTGCATCTCTTTCACCAAGGAAGATATGCAGACGAAGAACTCAAATCATGATAGGCCCCTGTATTTCACTGGGCATATTGGCTCCAGCGTTGTCAACCGGATCCAAGTCGATCCGGGTTCCGCTGTTAGCATCATGCCATTCCGATTGATGCATCATCTCGGAATCCCGACTAGCAAATTAGCATCCACTGGCACGACGATTTATGGATTCAACACCAGCGGGTCCAAACCCTTGGGGAAGATCCGAATCAAGTGCCAGATTGGGGATTTGAAGTCGGAAGTAACATGCTACGTGATTGACGCGGAAACATCCTATAATTTACTGTTGGGTCGGCCTTGGATCCACAGTAACCTTATAGTCCCGTCAACGCTGCATCAGTGCCTCAAATATGTGGGTACAGATAATGAAGTCAAGACGGTGGTCGCGGATAAGCAACCGTTCAAGGGATTGGAGAATTATTTCACCGATTCCCTTTTATACGGCGCCGAATCCGATACTGAACCATCGGCCCAAGGAACGGACAGCGGAGATGAAGCTGATACCGAACCAGGGTTTGATTATGATGGCGGTTTTGTTTTAAACGACATTGTACCCATTATAATCAATCTTGACGATGATGAATCATTGGAAGATAGTTGTAATTGGCAACTTGCCGAAGAACTATCAATAAACGATGATTTAGAGTACTCGACGGGTCTCGATGATATCACTAATGAACTCTATGCTAACCCTGATTTGTATATGCCTCTTCAATCATTTTGTTTGACGAAGAAGCAAGTACACGACCCTTGCGGAACAACGCTTATCATCCCCGCAGGGATTGGGGGTGGAAAGGAGGTCGTCTACGGCAAAGGAAGAGCATCTCCGATACCCGACCACTTCATGGAAGAGGAAGACGACGATGATAAACCGGCCCGTCATCTGTCCAAATACGATGCAAAAGCACACAACATGATGGAAAGGCACGGGTATGACTTCAAGCTTGGAGAGGGTCTTTTCTTTGGTCGAGGTCCACGGGTTCCACCCCGGATGGCCTATGTACCGAAAGGAAAACCCGATGATTATTATCGCCATAGAAGAGGTCTAGGCTATGTCTCATCAGATGAGGAGTGTGGCTGGCAAATCATCAACCAGATTGCTAACAAAACTAGGAAGGGATATTCCGACTCTTCGGGTTGGGACTCCGACGCTAGTCTTGGTGAGGTGTTTAAGAAGCTAATGTCGAACATGACTACGGTCGATCCAGCGACAATGAAGGAAGATGATGAGATGCCGACATGGGAAGACCCGTGGGTTCATCACTTAAGCATGCAGTATGGCGATAGGTTCGAGCAAAGAGAGCCTCCTACCGAAGATCAAGTCGTCCAGGTGAATATGGGAACCGAGGAGAATCCAAAGCCAATATTCATCAGCGATAGCCTCTTACCTGAAGAGAAGGAAGAGTTGATTTCTCTTATCCGGGAGTACATCGACGTATTCGCCTGGAATTATGAAGACATGCCAGGTCTCGATCCCAATGTAGCGGTGCATCGTCTCAACATTAAACCGGATGTCAAACCGGTCAAACAACAACAACGACGGTTTCGTCCGCAAATGATGGAAGCGATCGAGGCTGAAGTCAAAAAGCTCGTCGATTCGGGATTCATCCGAGAGGAGCAACATCCCGAATGGCTTGCCAATATTGTTCCGGTCCTAAAGAAGAACGAGAAGATCCGGATATGCATTGACTTCAGGGACCTCAATGCTGCTTGCCCAAAAGACGACTTCCCTCTCCCCATCACGGATGTTATCATTGACAACACGTGTGGGTTTGAGAGGATGTCCTTCATGGATGGTTTCTCTGGTTACAATCAAATAAAGATGCATCCAGATGATGAGAAGCACACCGCATTTAGAACGCCTCTTGGCGTATTCTGCTACACAGTCATGCCCTTCGGCTTGAAGAATGCAGGAGCTACATATCAGCGAGCTATGTCGAAGATCCTTCAGGAACATCTCCGAAAGACGGTCGAATGCTACGTGGACGATCTGGTCGTGAAAAGTCGTAATAAGAATGATCACATCAAAGACTTGAAGACCATGTTCGATTTGATGCGGGCCCATCAGTTGAAGATGAACCCTACCAAGTCTTTCCTCGGAATGGCTAGTGGAAAATTCCTGGGATTCGTCGTCACCACCAAAGGTATTCACATTGATCCGGATAAAGTGAAGGCGATCAATGAATTGCAACCTCCGAAAAACCTCAAAGAGCTCAGAGGACTGCAAGGGCGATTGGCTTACATCCGTCGGTTCATCTCGAACCTTTCAGGAAAATGCCAACCGTTCTCCAGGCTCACAAAGAAGGGCGTGTCATTCGTATGGGACGAGGCCTGTCAAAAGGCGTTCGAGAGTATCAAAGAATATCTCTCGAAACCTCCCGTACTCGTTGCACCGAAATCGGGCAAACCGTTCTTGATTTATGTCAAGGCGACGAGCCACTCATTTAGTGCATTGCTTGCACAAGATGACGATAACGGTCACGAGCAGGCGGTGTATTACTTAAGTCGAACCATGGTGGGCGCGGAATCTCGATACCCCATGATCGAGAGAGAATGCCTCGCTTTAGTGTTCGCCATCCAGAAGATGCGGCATTACTTGGTCGGACAGACCATCTATGTCATCTCCAAAGTTAACCCGGTCCGAGTATTCATGACTCAACCGGCTTCCATGAGCTGGCGGTTAGCGAAGTGGGCTTTACTCTTGTCCCAGTACGATCTGCACTTCAAACAGCAGAAGTCAGTAAAGGGGCAAGCTATCTGTGATCTCTTGGCAGCTAATCCAACTACGGACGCCGCCGAGATATATGACGATTTACCTGATGAAACCCACGAAGTCAACGCAACTTCACACCAACAAGTGTGGCGTTTGTACTTCGACGGCGCTTCAAGAGCAGCTAATGCCGTAGGTACTCCTGAATGTTCTAAGGTCTCCTCCGGAGTTGGAGTGGTCTTAGTTTCCCCAGGAAAACATGTGATGCCTCGAGCCTACTCATTAACTGAGCCGTGCTCGAATAACGTGGCAGAGTATAACGCACTGATCATAGGACTCAATTTTGCCAAGGAGCTGGGGGTTGAGTATCTCGAAGCATTCGGTGATTCTCAACTGATAGTCAAACAGGTCCAAGGGGAGTATGAAGTCCGAAGTCAGGATTTGCTACCATACCACAAGATGGCGGTGGAGCTAGCAGAGTCGTTTGAAGGATTCTTCATCGAGCATGTTCCGCGGTTGCAGAACACCTACGCAGATGCGTTAGCAGCTTTAGCCGTATCTCTGGCGCAGCCACCCGGGACAGAGCAATTTGTCACGGTAGGAACTCACCAACTCTTAGTGCCGCTTCACGATGAAGACGACAAGGAAGAAGAGGTTCAGGAGGCGCACACAACTCAGGCTGAATTCGAACCCCGAGATTGGCGTTTTCCCATCATCGACTACGTCCTACACGGAATCTTGCCAGAAGACGTAAAGGAGAGAGAGTCGATCAGACGAAGAGCTCCAAGATTCTACTATAATACGGAGAATCGAACGCTATACCGCAGGGGGTATGATGGCATGCTGGCACGTTGCCTATCAACCAAAGAAGCTGAAGAAGTGCTTAAGGAGGCGCATGAAGGAGAGTGCGGTGCGCACCAACCTGGTCCCAAGCTTTATGATCGCATCAGGAGAATGGGATACTTTTGGCCCTCCATGATGCATGAGGCAATTGTATACGCCCGGAAGTGTCACGCGTGTCAGGTACACGCGAATTACATGCACCAGCCTCCGGAACATCTACATCCTTCGTTTACGTCGTGGCCGTTCGAGACCTGGGGAATGGACATTGTCGGTCCTATAAACCCCCCATCAGTCAAAGGTGACCGGTTCATCCTGCCATCACCGATTACTTCTCCAAATGGGCTGAGGCAGTTCCACTCAGAGAAGTCAAGACGAGCAACGTCATTGCGTTCATCAAGCACCATATCATTTACCGGCATGGTGTTCCAAGACGAATCATACATGACAACGGTCCTCAATTTATCAGCAATGCCTTCATAAGGTTCTGCGAAAAGTTCAAAATTCAGGACATCTCGTCAACAGCCTATAACCCCACAGCAAACGGGTTAGCTGAAGCCTTCAACAAGACTATCATAAAGCTCTTGTCAAAGCTTGTAAGAAATAACAAGCGGGATTGGGATGATAAGCTCGGCGCAGCTCTATGGGCCTATCGTACCACGGTGCGTACACCAACCGGCGCAACCCCGTACTCATTGGTGTATGGATGTGAAGCCGTTCTCCCTCTGGAAGTTCAAATTCCATCCCTTCGGATCGCTCTTGCAACCCAGATGACGACCGAAGAACAACATCAGAAGCGCCTCGAAGAACTCGAGATGCTCGACGAAAAGCGCCTGGAAGCTCAACAGCACATTGAGTTTTACCAAGCCAGGATTTCTCGGGCCTTCGACAAAAAGGTTCGACAAAGGAGTTTTAAGGAAGGGGACTTGGTCTTAACTGAGAAACGTCCCATGATCCTTAATTCCAAGAAGACAGGCAAATTTGAACCCAAATGGGAAGGACCGTTCGTAGTAGAAACAGTTTACTCGAACGGCGCCTATCGCCTAGTCACCAAAGATGGTGACCGGCTCATGATGCCAATAAATGGCAAATTTCTGAAGAGATACTATCCTTAGTATCCTCAGAAGAATTGAGGTACCGGAAGTTCCCGGAAGAATACCACATCGGGGTATTCTTAGGGATAACCCGGTCGCTGATGAGCAAGAAATCAATGTTCGAATTCCGAATATTCCTGTTTGTCAGAATCTAACTCTCACAAGCACTCTTTTGCCGAGATGAGATTTAATCATTCAATAGATTAATCTTTCCTCACAAAACTTTCAGTGGCTTCTGACTACTCATAGTCGCCACCACACAACCCCACTTAGTCAAACCTTACTACAGTTAGGACCACAACCAAAATCCCCTCTCGATTCCTCCAATGAACGAGAGGTCCACTTTCAATTCAAATGACCAAACCTTACGACAGTTAGGGTCGTTTGAACCTTTCGATTCGGTAACCAAACCTTACGACAGTTAGGGTTATCCGAATCTTTTTGATTCTCGGAGTGGAGATCCCACTTCTAGTTTCACCTGTCGGATCCTGGGGGTGGAGATCCCACCTCGAGTTTCCTTTCTTGCTGAAGACAGAATATAAAATTCTTCCTCTTCAGAGTCAAATGACCAAACCTTATGACAGTTAGGGTCGTTTGAACCTTTCGATTCGGTAACCAAACCTTACGACAGTTAGGGTTATCCGAATCTTTTCGATTCTCGGAGTGGAGATCCCACTTCTAGTTTCACCTATCGGATCCTGGGGGTGGAGATCCCACCTCGAGTTTCCTTTCCTGCTGAAGATAGAATATAAAATTCTTCCTCTTCAGAGTCAAATGACCAAACCTTACGACAGTTAGGGTCGTTTGAACCTTTCGATTCGATAATCAAACCTTACGACAGTTAGGGTTATCCGAATCTTTTCGATTCTCGGAGTGGAGATCCTACTCCTAGTTTCATCCTTCGGATTCTGGGGGTGGACATCCCACCTCGAGTTTCCTTTCCAGCTGAAGATAGAATATAAAATTC
>BQKN01053408.1:0-17737 GCA_022839385.1 Asparagus kiusianus | reverse complement strand
ATGGAAATTGGAAAAGTAAGAGGATTTTTATGCAAAAGTGTTAGAGGCTATAAATACAAAAACGAAAAACCCTTGGTCTCTCCGATTTCCGAAGTGGTCGTCTGATCGCCGACCTCTCTTCTTCTTCTCTGATTCTCTCTGAAGTGACGTTTCTTCTTCCCGACTCCGTCCGGACCGTTTGCAGTCCGCTCCTCCGCCGTCGAACTCCACGACGGTGTCTCCGGCTACTCCCTCCGCCCCTCCCACCAGCAAGGCAAACGCGACCTCGCCGCCAGCGCCTTTGCCCTTTGGAGACTCTGTCTCTGTCTGCCATCTGCGCCTCCTCTGGCCGGCGACTCCGTCAAGGTTACAAGGTATATAAGTATATTTGAATAATTGAATATTTCTATAATTCTATACAGATAACAGACTATACTTAGAATAGCATGATATCTTTGTTTCATCACTTCATGACCTAATAATACTTTTGCTTTGTTATTGATTCTATACAGCACGAATCTGTGCATAACATTATTAACATACATGAATTAGTTGTATAAACAAAGTATGAATCTGTGCATAACATATATGAAATTATGAATCAGACTATACTTAGTATATTTGCTGATTAGTGATTAATCAATTGAAACAAGAAACCATAATATGCATACAGGCTGTATAATCAAAGTGCGGTACCTGAACAATGAAAATCAGTAGCTAGTGATCCATACTTCAAATGATTGCATCGTGTCCCAAAAAAATCTTTAAGTCCAAACTTTGTTTTTGTCTATTGAATAGGAAGAAGAGATAAAAGTGCATCTTTTAGGATTCAGGCGTGTTGATCTGAAATTTGTTTGAAGTTAAACTATTCAAATTTCAAGGTAATTTTATAACTTTATAAATTATAATATTTGTTGATCTTATGTATTTTAGTATTTGTATATAAATTTTTATGTAGGCATCCCTAAAGTTACTTGGGTGCAACACTTTATTTTGTAAAAAAAAATCTTGAATATAGGAGGGCCCCTTTAAGATTTTTGTTCAAGTTTTTGCCTAGGGCCCCCGAATGCTCAGGACCGGCCCTGTTTGTTTCTTAAAACTTTGTTCAGTTGTGAAACACTTTACTTTTGGGTTTTGATTGTAGTTATCTTGATCATCTCCTTGTGGGAGGGATCTATAGATGTGTACAGAGAAGTGTTGGTTCATGCGTTGTAGTCTCTGTTATGAACTCTAGTACACACTCTTGGTTGGGGTGTGTATCTTTTTTTATAACAATCACTTTTGTTTAATTTAGCTGGCCGGATTACCTTTGTGGTAATCCATTCTTTTTCTATAAAAAAAATGCTTTAGGCAAATCATCATCAACCGCCACTTATGCAAGTTGACCTCTATATAAAAATACCTTTCATGATAAATATTTTAAACTCCCTTTTCTTAAATATATTCTCATGAAACATTGAATTTTCCTTCTGTACTCTCCCACTCAACTTGTGCTCATAAGCCACTGGCCGGTTTAAGTTCGCATCTGTCATCAGTTATCATGGGGCTCACTGGACGCTACCCCACAAGTTGACTTGAAGTACTTAATTACATAGATTAAGAGACATGGACTACCATCTCTAAAGGGATTTGTATATAATCCGTAGTCTGAGGTGTATCTTTCTTGGACTTTAGCAAATGCTATTTTATTTTTATTGTTAAAATTCATTAATATATTAGCTTTTTTGCGCTATTTTCCCCATAGAAATGCGTATTCTGAAATAGTTCCTCCAAAATAAAATACCATAAAATTAATCCCTCAATTTGTTTAAGTTACCAGATAAAGTTTTGTTAGTATTTTATGTAAAATTTTTACTTCAAATGGGTTATCTCTCTGCGTAACCAACCTCTCGTCCCCTGTAAAGCGCAACGTAAATTCCTCAAGAAAACAAGTCAGGGGTAAGCATGACTTTCCAATAGAACTCTGGTTCCTAGAAACTCCCATTTCTCCAACAAAGTTGACTCTCTTAACAATCTACTATATCCAAATTAAAAGCAAACCTCAAAATTATTATTTATGCTATAGTTAACCCTATTCTTGCTGTAGTATGGTTCAGAATATGAAAATTATTGTTCACACTATATATTCCTGCTACAATTTGATTCGGGATATTTAAATTTTTGTTCATGCTAGAGTAATATAATCAACCTTAGATTTACTGTTTGAGCAGTAATAGTTTTTACATAAATGCTGTTTATGCAGCATTATAGTTTTGAATCTTAGAAATACTCTATAGACTTGTAGAAATGGTGAAAATATTGGTAAAGTTCAGGAAATTTAAAGCGGAAAGGCGTTTGGGTGCTTTCCGGTCGACCGCGAGCTTTGGCGCGGTCGACCACCAAACGTGCACGAGTATAGGAGTTTCTGGAGTTCTGGTCGGTCGACCGCGAGGTTAGGTCCGG
The DNA here is from genome assembly GCA_022839385.1 of Asparagus kiusianus. Lineage (NCBI taxonomy): Eukaryota > Viridiplantae > Streptophyta > Magnoliopsida > Asparagales > Asparagaceae > Asparagus > Asparagus kiusianus. Next base: position 15,316 of record BQKN01053408.1, on the reverse strand, counting down.
TCGACCGCCAAACCCTATAATGGTTTTCTGGAATTCTATTGTTCTGTCCGGCCGACCGCGGGCTTTGGCGCGGTCGATCGCCAGTCGGGTTTAGGCCTGAGCCTTATTTCCTATTCTGATTTGGTTTGTGTTTTGATATATATATTAAAACACGATTTTAGGGTTTAGTTAATCAGAGATTTGAGATTGTACTGAGCATATTGAGAGGGAGAATTTGTGAGCAAGTTGAGAGATTTGCTTTAGGGTTTATTTGAGTAATTTTGTGAGATTGTAACCCTTTGTACTCTTCTTGATTTAGTGGAATCTCCTCATCCTCTCCCTGTGGACGTAGGCAAATTTCCGAACCACGTATATCTATGTGTTTGGTTTGATTTGTCGTATTTTGGATTGGATTGTGCTCGTGTTTGGTTTGGTTATCTTCTCCCGTGACTCGTGGACTCGTTTGGTTGTCGAGCACGCTTCCGTAAAGGCGCGTAACAATTGGTATCAGAGCTCAGATTTCAGATCTAGGGTTTTTGCATTAGGTGGAGGAAGATTCGTCATGAAAGCTTGGTTCTTGGAGTTCTAGGCTTAGGTGGAGATAGTATTTGGGGTTACCGTTGAAGATTTCGCTTTCCTCGTGTGGTTAGGAGATCTATTTTGGATTATGTTCTAGGGTTCAGTTGGATAACTTCTAAATTCTATCAAGTTTGAATTTTCTTCTACAATTTAGAGTTTGTGAGTATGGGTGAAGAAGTTGGTGAAAGCAGTAAGATGACGGATACAATTGAAGTTGGTCTTCAGAATACTAAAATTAGTGTGGTTAAATATGACGGCAATATCAATTTTGGTTTGTGGATGAGCGACGTACAGGATGCGCTTAATGCTCAGAATTTGAAGAAGACCATCATGATCCATGAGAGGCCATAAAAATATGAAGAGGCGGTATGAGAAAAGATGAATAAGAATGCTTGTGGGGTGATCAGGTCCTGTTTGGAACATGAGCTAAAATATGATGTGATTGGGGTGACGTCTGTAATAAATATGTGAGAAATTTTCAACAACAAGTACCTAACGAAGAGTGTTGAGAACAGATTACACTTGGCTGCATAGGTTATTCAGATTTCAGATGTCCAGGAGCACCTAACTAGCAGTTCATGTGAACAACTACACTAAGCTGTTGTCGGACTTGACGAATGTTGATGAGAAGATATCGGATGAGTACAAGACAATTATTTTGTTGGGCTCCTTACCAGATGAGGAGTATGATACCTTTGTGGGATAAGTAACTAACGCTATGAGAGATCTTCTATCAGCTTTGTTGTGAATTCGATGAGAGATCTTCTATCAGCTATAATGAAGTAACTAACACTTTGACGAACTATGATTTGAGAAGGAAGGACAAGGAGACTTTCTACGCTAGTACTTCAAGAGAGGACTTGTCGACGAGAGGTAGAAGCCCATATACGAGAGGTGATAATAGAGGCATGTCAAAGTCAAGAGGTCATTACCAGTTAATAAAAAACCAATGTGCATTCTGTAAGGAGCAGAGACATTGAAAGAGAGACTGTCTAAAGCTTAAGGAGAAGGAGAATGGCAAGAAAAAGGGTCAGAAGGCCAATGAGGTGAACGTTGCGAGAGACGATGATTCAGATGATTCGAGCTTTTCTCTACTGATTACTCCGAAGGTGAACCACTTGGATGCATTAGATTGGATGCTTGATTTTGACGCTACTTATCATGTTACTCCTAGGTGAGATTGGTTTGCATCATTTGAGACTCGATGGGGGTGTTGTTATCATGGGGAAATGATTAATCCTGTGGTATTTGTGAGATAGAGGATTCGGATGCACGATGGAGTAGTCCGTGAATTGAACGAGGTGAGATTTGTTCCTCAGCTGAAGAAGAATCTTATCTCAGTTGGAGCTTTGGAGGTGAAGGGATTCAAGGTGACCTTTGAGGATGTTGTAACAAAGCTTACTAATGGATCTTTGGTGGTGATGAAGGGAGTCCGCAGTCGAAACTTATATTATCTGAAGGGAAGCACCGAGATTGGCCAGGTAGCTTCAGCTATTTCAGAGACGGACATGAGCAGACTTTGGCATTACAGGTTGGAGCAAACATGAGAGAAGCCACCGCAGGTGTTGTGCAAGCAGAGACTATTGAAGGGAGCAAAGAGTGGAAATGTTGAGTTCTTTGAGCACTATGTACTTGGCAAGATGACGAATATGAAGTTCGAGACTGTCATTCATAGGACGAGGGGTATCCTGGATTACGTGCACACAGATGTTTGGGGTTCTACCAAGACTGCATCACTTGGTGGTCGATATTGATTTGTCACGTTCGTTGATGACTATTCTAGGCGTTATTAGGTATACACCATGACAAAGAAGAGTGAAATCCTAGATATATTTATGAAGTGGAAGAAGAGGTTAGAACTGCAGATTGGGAGAAAGATCAAGACGTTACGATCCGATAATGGTGGTGAGTACACATCAGACCCCTTTCAGCAGCTATGTCAAGACGAGGGCATAGAGAGACACTTCACAGTTAGTCATACACCGTAGCAGAATGGGATGACACAGAGGTTAAATCGATCTTTGCTGAAGAAGATCCGATGTTTGTTGGCGCATAGTGGTTTGGAGAAGATTTTTTGGGCTGAGACACTTTCATATGTGAGTCACCTTATTAACAGGCTGCTTTCATCTACGATTGAGGGGAAGACCCCTATGGAGATGTGGTCGGGAGAGCCAGCACACGACTATGACCAGCTCAAGATATTTGGGTGCCCTGCATACTATCATGTCAAGACTGATAAGTTGAAACCTCGAGCTAGGAATGCCATATTTGTAGGATTCAAGCATGGTGTCAAGGGATACAAGCTATGGGATCCAGTTGATAGGAAGATTATGTTGAGTAGAGACGTTACGTTTGATGAGGCTTCTATCTTAAAGCTTCCTAGCTCTCATCAGGAGGAGAGTGACCCGATGGTGGAGATATCGCAGGTGGTAAAGATCGATGTAGCTTCACATTGTCCAGATGGTACAGTATCTATTAGAGTACCGACTGAGGTGACGCCAGGTGAGCATGATGACGAGGAGGAGGATACGGATACAGATGTGCAAAATCAGGGACCGACGGCTTAGGTTTAGGATTCTATTGCGGTTCGGAGATAGAGGAAAGATATACGGATGTCAGCATGGTATACCAACATAGTAGCTGTGTATGCCCTTCTGATGGAGAGTATCGATGAGTTGGTGCCTACTACTTTCAGAGAGGCCGAGCACAGTTAGGAGGCTGATTCGTGGCAGGTAGCTATGCAGGAGGAGATGAAGTCTCTTCACAAGAACGATACGTGGGAGCTTGTTGAGTTTCCAAAGGGGCGGAAGACGATTGGTTGCAAGTGGGTATACACGAAGAAGGAGGGCATTAAAGACACTCCAGTAAGGTTCAAGGCTAGGTTGGTTGCGAAGGGCTATGCACAGGAGGAATGTATTGATTGTAACATGGTTTTCTCTCATGTGGTGAAGCACTATTCGATTCGGATTTTGCTAGCTTTGGTGGCACAGTATGGATTGGAGTTAGATCAGTTGGATGTGAAGACGTTATTTTTTCATGGTGATCTTGATGAAGAAATATATATGATTTAGCCATTAGGATTCCGAGCTGTACGGAAGGATAAGTTGGTTTGTAGGTTGAAGAAATGCTATACGGTTTGAAGCAGTCTCCTCGACAGTGATATAGGTGATTCGATGGATTTATGATCGATCATACATACACTCGAAGCCAGTTTGATACTTGCGTGTATTTTTACAAGTTGAAAGGAGGTACATATATCTATTTGTTACTTTATATCGATAACATGTTGGTTGTCTTTATTTCCAGGTCTGCTATAGATGAGTTGAAGGCACAACTTTCAAAGGAGTTTGAGATGAAAGATTTGGGTGAGGCAAAGCGTATTTTGTGGATGGAGATCAGCAGAAACAAAGAGAATGACATAATTTTTTTTGATACATGTGGCTTATTTGAAGAAGGTTCTACATTGGTTTAATGTTAGCATAGATACGAATCCAGTTAGTGTACCTTTGGGAGCCTATTTGAAGCTTTCAGCTGACCTTTTACCAAAGACAGTTGAAGATAGAGAGTTGATATCGAAGACTCCATATACGAGCACAGTTGGGAGCTTGATGTACGCAATGATATGTACGACGCTGAATTTGTCACAGACGGTGAGCGTGGTTTCGAGATACATGCACTATCCAGGAGTGGGTCATTAGGATGCCGTGAGATGGATTTTGAGGTACATTCGTGGTACCCTCAATTTTGGTTTAGTTTTTGAGCGGGACACTAGAGGTGTGCAGTTATGCATTGGCTATGTTGATTCGGATTATGCTGGGGATTTGGATAAGTGCCGGTCTACGACGGGGTATGTGTTCACTTTGACTCGTGCGCCTGTGTGTTAGAGATACACCTTACAATCTACGGTGGCTTTGTCGACGACGGAGGCATAGTATATGGCAATTACAGAGGCAGTGAAGGAGGCTATTTGGCTTCGAGGACTTTTGGAGGAACTTGGTATTTCACAGCGGTCCGTCACCATTCATTGTGATAGCATGAGTGCTATCTATTTGGTGAAGAATCAGGTTTTTCATGCGAGAAAGAAGCACATTGATGTTCATTATCACTTCGTTCGGGATGTCCTTGAAGATGGTGATGTGGAAATTATGAAGGTCCACACGAAGGATAATCCGGTGGATATGCTCACAAAGGTGGTTCTAAGCAACAAGTTTGATCATTGTCGAAACTTGTTGCACATTAGTGATTGTTGAGGCCGTTGACGGTCATTTGGATGAACTATGAGCGGCTTGATCCCCTTGGGAGAGGGGTACGTAGGCAGCCAATTTGATATAACTGGTTTGATGTGTTGATACCGACATTTGGAGATTGTTCACATTCTCATTTGGGTTCTCGACTTGTTATGGATTGAGTCCGTTGTCATAGATTTATTCTACTTCGTACTGGACCCAACAAGTGAGATATTTTTTGGTTGGTATTAGTGTCGACTCAGTTTTCGTTCAGAAAACTTCACTGAGGTGGAGAATTATAGAAATGGTGAAAATATTGGTCAAGTTCAGGAAATTTGGAGCGGAAAGGCGTTTGGGTGCTTCCCTGTCGACCACGAGCTTTGGCGCGGTCGACCGCCAAATGTGCACGAGTACAAGAGTTTCTGGAGTTCTGGTCGGTCGACCGCGAGGTTAGGTCCGGTCGACCGCCAAACTCTGTAATTGTTTTCTGGAATTCTGTCGTTCTGTCCGGTCGACCGCGAACTTTGGCGCGGTCGACCGCCAGTCGGGTTTGGGCATGGGCCTTATTTCTTGTTCTGATTTGGTTTGTGTTTTGATATATATTGAAATACGATTTTAGGGTTTAGTTAATCAGAGATTTGAGATTGTACTGAGCATATTGAGAGGGAGAACTTGTGAGCAAGTTGAGAGATTTGGTTTAGGGTTTATTTGAGTGATTTTGTGGGATTGTAACCCTTTGTACTCTTCTTGATTTAGTGAAATCTCCCCATCCTCTCCCCGTGGACGTAGACAAATTGCCGAACCACATATATCTCTGTGTTTGGTTTGATTTGTCGTATTTTGGATTGGATTGTGTTCGTGTTTGGTTTGGTTATCTTCTCCCGTGACTCACGGACTCGTTTAGTTGTTGAGCACGCTTCTGCAAAGGCGCACAACAATTATCGTGAATTTTTTAGCCCATTGTCTACTGTTAAAGTTGAAGTGTTATTTTTAACCTTTAGAGCATTGTTCTATCTATTTTTTGTTCTTGCAAATGATGAATTTAACATTTATCAATCTTACATATATAAATCTTTTCTGGCTTTATTATAGAAAATTTATAAAACTTGCTAATTGGTGTACTATTTTGTTAATTGCTTTGAAAATTCACTCTATAAATAGTAGGAAAATTTGTCGATGAAGTTTTTATAAATAGTTATATATAAAAATCATATTATAAATTTGGTTACAAATATAACCGTAAGCGGCAACACGCGGGCTTAATACTAGTATCTCGATGTCCAAAACATATGAAACTTAGCTCAAACTAAAATGAAAATACACTTTCTCTCATGAAAACTATGTGCTTAAAAAACCCTAGATAAAACGTGCGAACACTTAAACCTGGTTCTTCCCATTTTACCCTTATAGCCTCTTATATAGTATATATAAATCCCCTCTCTCAACACCCGAACTCAACGAACAAAGAAGAGAGCAAAGTCACGTGTCTCAATTAACTACCAGTTTCAACTCTTGAGAGAGAGAGAGAGGGAGGGAGGGAGGGAGGGAGGGAGGAGAGAGAGAGAGCATGGCTTTTTGTAGAGAAATTATTGGGCCTTCTTCATTAGAGAGATCCTCTCTGCTCCCAAAACCCAATTCCATTTTCTTAAGAAAACAGAGCATGCTCAGTTTCGAGTCCCCTGCTCAGGTTTCAACCAGAAAGAAGAGGGCAGTGAGATCACCGGCGGTGGCCACAATCAGCGAGGATGTCATGAAGCTAGTGATCGGTAAACCGTCGGCGAAGTTTAGCGTGAGAGCGGCGGTGACCGTAAGGAGAAAGAGCAAGGAGGATCTGAAAGGAGCCATTGCTAACCAATTGGATGCTATGTCTGATAAACTTGGGAGAAATGTTGTGTTGGAGCTCGTTAGTACTGAGATTAATCCGAGTAAGCCTCAATTTCTCATCTGGGTTTTTATTATTTTGTCCCAATATCTTTCCCTCTGTAGCTCTTGGCTTGATTTTGGTGAATCTTGATTGCCTATTTGGGATACAATAATTGAGGGGTTAATTAAGAAAGGACAATGGTCTTTTCTGAAGATTTAGACCATTTTCCCTTCTGGGTTTATATTATAAGTGGTCCTCTCTCTACTAGATTTTCAGCAGCTCAATTTTTACAAAATACACCATCAAAATGTGTTGTTTCTGTGAATTTCTATGTGTTCTCAGGTCTTTTAATTCCTATATAGTTTTCTCATTCCAATAATCTATTTTTAAGCTCAATTAATAAACAACATGTTTGGCTTTAAGCATACAATTTCTGGCATCTTCCGATAATTTCTGATAAAGACATCTACTTACTGCATTTTCATTGTCAGTGTCATTTATCACCTGTTCAAAGCTTTGTAGTACTTCAAATTTTGTCCGTAAACATTACAGACTCATTTTCTTCTAATGAATCATAGAAACAAGGAGACCAAAGAGAAGTGGAGAAGGCATGATCAAAGATTGGTACGAGAAGAAGAATCTAAAGATGGAGAGGGTGGTTTACACTGCAGAGTTCATGATCGATTCTAGCTTCGGATTGCCAGGGGCCATTACTGTGATAAATAGGCATCAGAAGGAGTTCTTCTTGGAGAGCATCGTGGTCGAAGGATTTCAAACGGGCACTATTGTGTTCCCCTGTAATTCATGGGTTCAATCCACCAAGGATCTCCCCACCAAGAGAGTTTTCTTCACAAACAAGGTAGTTTTTTAAAGATGAAACAGTGAAGCATATACAATCCTGTGCTTCATTAGAAAGAAATTAATGGGAAAAAACATCTTTAGAATGGTGATATATAAACATTTGTGAGAATTTGCATATATATACTATGTGACTAGCGTCGATTGAAGGATTATTTGGCGTATTCCATCTTCTTTTACTTTAATATGGCTTATAATGTATGGAGGAAACAATTGAATTAAATGCCCAAATCGCATGAACATGTATTGTATAACTGCATGGTTGATGATCGATTTTATGTAGATCAAACTAATTGTTACGCAGTTTGTGTCCCCTTTAGCTTTATTGATCATAATAATTTTATGGTCATTCTCAAGCGGTAGGGACCTTAGGCGTCCCTTATTCATAATGTTCTCTCAAGCATTTAAATTTCTCCCGTTATATCAGAAGATCAAGTATCTTGCATTAGAGGCAATTGACTAAAAATTACTCAGCCTATCTAAATTGTTTATTTGCCTGTACTCCAGCCATATTTGCCATCAGAAACGCCTGCAGGACTAAGCACGCTGCGAGAGCAGGAGCTTCAAGAGCTAAGAGGAGATGGTAAAGGAATCAGAAAGCGCTCTGATAGAATCTATGACTATGCAACTTACAATGACCTGGGAAATCCAGATAAAGGAATGGAGTTTGTGAGACCTACGCTTGGTGGGGAGAAAATCCCATATCCAAGGAGGTGTCGCACTGGTCGTCCTCCTACTGATACTAGTAAGTCTTCTTGTTTTCATTTCGCGAGGTCAGAAATAAATGAAAAATTAATATTATGCTATCCGTTGTCCTGACATATGAAATCTAACCTATATGTCACGCATTTTACCCTCAACTTACAAAATGTTGTTGTATTCATGTGTGTCATGTTGTCTGACTGGATTTGAGTAGGAGAGGACCTGTCAAGATCCGATATTAAAGCAATGAGCTGTCCTGATTGTTACATAAAATAGATGTTTTTATGTGAGAAAGATAATGCAGCCTCAGTCCAGCATGCAGTTTCTAGGAAATATGGACAATTTTGAACTTTGACTGTTGCCCCATGACAAAAGGGTAGTTGGTAGACTTGGTTCATGGATTAATTTTGACCTATGATTGTGATCTTGATCTGAGAGGTTGGAAGATGGATATCGTCTGTGTTAGTGAGTTGAGGATTTGGTTAACCTTTTAAATTGTCTTATAACTGGAAAAAAAAAAATTCAAATAGTTGTTTATGTGTGAATTACGTCATATTAAGAACAATATTTATCACTGTTCTGGATGAGTTTGCTCATAATTCGTCCAAAAAAAAAAATCGTCAGAATTGAAGGTTAACACAATCAATAATTATACAATCTAAGTCTTTCATCAAATCATAACCATAATTCACAAACTAACTTAGAATTACATAATAAACCTTCTCATTTCTGATAAACTCTGATACTGCAGACTTACTCTGCGAGAGCCGAATTGAGAAACCGCATCCAATCTACGTGCCAAGGGACGAGGCGTTTGAGGAACTAAAACAAGATGCGTTCTTATCAGGAAGGCTAAAAGCGGTGTTGCACAATCTCATTCCTTCTCTCGTTGCCTCCATCTCCGGCGACAACCATGATTTTCTCGGTTTCCATGATATCGATAACCTCTACAAGGAGGGCCTCCTCCTAAAGCTCGGCTTACAGGACCATCTCCTTCATAAAATCCCCATGGTTCGAAAGATTCAGGAGTCGAGTCACGGCTTGCTCCGATATGACACTCCAAGCATTCTCTTGAGTAAGCATCCTACAAAGACTCTTTCGAATATTTTATTAAGGATACATTTGGTAACTTGAGTTAACGTGGTTTAGTGGAACAAAACCTGATTCGACATTAATCTTGGTTTCGTAAATAATCAGGGCTTCAAAAAAATTTTTTTTTTTTGTGTGCCAAATATTGACCTTATCTGTGTCAGGATTGTCCCAATGCTAGTTATGGACAAAGAGGGGAAGTTGCGCAATTCACCGTAAACATTAAATCTATCAAGACTCGAGTGAATCTCGAGTCAATCAAAGAAAAGTCCAACACATTGTTACTTAATTTTTGAGATTAAAGGGGCAGTTTAGTAACCTTATATTGGCATGTGCAGAGGACAAGTTTGCTTGGCTACGAGACGATGAGTTCGCGCGGCAGGCGGTGGCGGGAATCAACCCTGTTAGTATAGAACGGGTCAAGGTAATTTTAGTCAAAAAAAAAAATCTAGGGGTATTTTCGGCATCTAAAGATACAAGTAAATCCTCTAATCCGCAAAAGTTGACCGAGTGACCGGGCTATTTCCGTCCACAGGTATTTCCACCAGTCAGCAAGCTTGATCCCACGGTCTATGGCCCACCAGAGTCCGGCCTCAAAGAGGAGCACATTGCTGGTCAACTCGATGGAATGACAGTCAAACAGGTAAGTGACCACCCTAATTTGCAGACAAACCCTTCTCCTTTTACCAAATTGCTAATTCTGTCATTGTTCTACTTGTGCAAATAAATTTAGGCTATAGAGGAAGGGAAGCTCTTCATGCTTGACTACCATGACATCTACTTCCCATTCCTCGACCGGATCAACGCAATGGACGGCCGTAAGGCCTATGGAACTCGAACCATCTTCTTCTTGACTCAGCTCGGAACCCTGAAACCAGTCGCCATCGAGCTCAGCCTACCTCCGGCAAAGCCAGGGTTGACTCAATCTAGTCGAGTGCTGACTCCGCCTTGCGATGCAACCAGCAACTGGCTCTGGCAATTGGCCAAGGCCCATGTTTGTTCCAATGATTCCGGAGTACACCAACTTGTCAACCATTGGTAGTACACTATATCCATTTATACAAATTTTATCATACAACACCCTATGCCTGTGATTATTGAACTATTGGTGTCAATTGGAACAGGTTAAGGACTCATGCCATGATGGAGCCGTTTATTCTAGCAGCGCATAGGCAATTAAGTGCTATGCATCCGGTGTACAAACTGCTGGAGCCACACATGAGGTACACATTGGAGATCAATGCGCTGGCGAGGCAGAGCCTCATCAACGCAGAGGGAGTGATCGCTTCTTGCTTTACCCCTGGTCCCTACTGTATGGAGATCAGCGCGGCCTTTTATAAGAACAACTGGCGTTTCGATCTTGAGGGGCTCCCTTCCGATCTCATTCGAAGGCAAGTTTTCAGATGCCTCAACTCTGACGCTGGTATTGTTATTACGAAATGTAGGGCCTTTAGCACGATAGATGATCGTACTAGTGATGCGAACGTATTAAATATGACATTTATCATATTCATATTTATTTATTGGTCACATATAATTTTATGACAATAAGAATTTAGATATGGTTCAACATGAAAACTCTATATTCACCAAAATCGAATATGGATATGGATTTGAATGAAAGGAACACTTACATGACTTCTCAGGTATTAGACAGACATATAAAATTTAATATTATATAGATTTTACTATAAAGAAATTGTCTTAAGTAGAACGAAATTTCTCAAATCAGAATCCATTATTAGGGTCTACACCGTAGAAACCTAGAATTAGATCGCCACATCACCAAAATAAACTTAGAAGTCCATTTACCTAAGTTCAAGATAGTTTTCAATCGTGTAGTTGATGCATATATCAAAATGTTATGTATTCTCGTTATATTTTTTATTTCTTCAGAAAGGACCCTAACAAATCAAATATTATTCACAGGGGCATGGCAGTCGAGGACAGCTCCCAACCCCACGGCCTACGTCTCCTCATCTCCGACTATCCCTATGCAAACGACGGTCTCCTAATCTGGTCCGCGATCCGAAATTACGTCCAATCCTACGTGGATACCTACTATCCAAACCCAACCAGCATCCAAACCGACACTGAGCTCCAATCCTGGTACGCCGAGTCCATCCACGTGGGCCACGCCGACCACCGCCATGCCTCTTGGTGGCCCCCGCTCGCCACTCCGTCCGACCTAGTGCACATCCTCTCCACGCTCATCTGGCTCGCTTCAGCCCAACATGCTGCTTTAAATTTCGGGCAGTACCCAATTGGAGGTTATGTCCCAAATCGACCTCCGCTAATGCGAAGGCTCGTACCCGATCCGATAGAAGACCCGGTTGAGTTTGAACTGTTTAGATCCGACCCGCATAAGTTCTTTTTGCTAGCGATGCCTGGGGTCTTACAGGCGACTAAGTTCATGGCGGTGGTGGATACCTTGTCGACGCATTCGCCGGATGAGGAGTACTTAGGAGAGAGGCCGCTGCCGGACACCTGGACAGATGACGAAGTGGCTATGGAAGGATATAGGGAGTTTAGGGAGGAGATAGCTAGGATTGAGGAGGAGATACAGAGAAGGAATTCGGATCCGGGTTTGAGGAATCGATGCGGAGCGGGTATGATGCCGTATGAGTTATTGGTGCCGAGTTCGGGTCCTGGGGTAACGGGTAAGGGTGTACCCAATAGTGTGTCGATATAGGCTGCAGATATTTATGGTGGTCTATTTTTGGGTAATGTAGAGGGTTACTGTGTAAAATATAAGTCCATGAAGATTGTGATTACGAGTAACGTTCATCAGTATACATGTTGTTTGTTTAGAATGAACATTGAGTACGCATGAGCATGCAAGCTTGCAATTTTGATGAATACTAAATAGATATAAAGTTGCCCCTCATCAAAGATGATGAAACCTACAGATACTCCAGTTTCAGAAAACTATGTCTAGCCTGTGATTGAAACAAATAAAAATTAACATACATTGGAAAAATGGAAGGTAAAAAAAAGTTGTATTTATCAATTTGATTTGAATAATGCATCCTATCCTGTAGCCTTTGTCACATTCTCGAATAAAATGATGAAAGATGCGATAGATGAGATTCAAAGGATTGCTTTTACCAACCCTAAGGTGGAAACATAATAATGAGCTTGCACCACCACAATCTTAAATGATTTACGCACGCATCATAGCAAAAGGAAAGATGGATGGATAATATCCAGTACAGCACTCCACTCATAAGTTCACAAGTCAATTTTTCATGGTCTTTCTTCCCCCTAAAATGTAGAGTCGGCATCAAAAAATTTAGTTACCTTAGAGAATAATGAATGTTTCAAAAATCATGAAGGCTAAACAAAATTAACTATATTATAAAAAAGAAGCTCAACCAAACATATATCATCTTGAACCTCAATAGCAATGCCCCACTCCACAAGAAATGTACACAAAAGCATTCGAGAGTTCAAAAATATACCTGACTTGCGAGGACAAATGAAAACAGTTGAACTTGTAAATGCAAACTGCTTCTTCCTTCAAATTTCTTAAAAGTAGCAGCACTCTCAAATGGCAAACGCACCAGTTCAGAAAGAAACGCTCGCATTCAAACCTGCTGAAGTAGTAAAGTTCGACGAACCCTTAAGACCTGTGAAAATTAATATACACAAAATTCCAGCACGAAGAAGAAGAAGTACGAGAAAAGACTTGAGGATGAGCATGATCATTTAACATTATTTGATGTATTAACTGACCTAATAGTTTGATATTAGGCCTCAATATTGTTAGATACCTGGATAAAAAAGCCTTTAAAGGAAAATCCAGATAGGGGCATAGTTATTTTGTTTTGATTTCGTGTACTTAAACAAATGTCAGTGGATGCTATCTTCGCATCACACCATTTTTGCTTCGTGAATGAACTTGTATAAGCTCTAATTGCTAGACTGAACAAAATTGAACTTCTTTGTTTCCCATGTTTTCGGATTTCCTGTCCCTTTCCCATTTATAGCTAGTAATCCAGTTGCTGAATTGCTGAATTCACTGCTAGGTTCTCGCAATTTGCTGGTAATCTCACCAAGTAGTACTCTTTTTAAGCTGCAATTAGTTCGTCAAAACTTCTCATCACTCTAAAGTATTTTATATCAGTCTGATTTGCTTCGAATCTGAAACTCAAAAGCTATTCTACTATGGATCTTTCTGTGACTTCCTTTATAAACTCCGATTGCCCCGATGAGGTCCATCTGGATCCACTAACTTCAGGAAGAGATTTGCAGGTTGAATTTAAATTGCCAATCGTAACTGCAACTGCCACTAATATGATTGTAAGAGACCTTTGATGACCAAGTATTTGTATTACATCAGCTGTGTAGGCCATGTCTTTTAACTCCAACAGAAGCCCTCCCAAAAATACTTCGCTTTTGCAATTAAAGCCATCTTGGAATAGTCTTGATGCATTTTCCAACTCAATCTTCATATCGACCGGATAATCACTTGTAAACTTTGTTTATTTAAATGGTTAAATTAAGATTAGCCTTCGTTTTCAGCACAGTGTAGATTCCTCGGATGAGGAAATTTTCAGCCTCAAGGATCTAAGAAGCATGCTAGTTCTAGTAAGCGTTGAAGCATGTCAACGGTAATATATAGCTCGTAGCGCATACGTCTAACCTACGAAACTCACACTACTCCGTGGAAGCTTATCCTTTGCATTTGATGTGGGAAGTTTACGCCTCTGCGCTTCACCTACAGAAGCTTAAACATTAATACAAAGATTTTACTGGCCCCTTGTAATTAATAAGGATCTGAAAGTCATCAGTACCACCAATACAGTGGGAACTTCATTTTCATTGCTCAGTATACTTGTATTGCTCATATTGAAGTGTTTCCTACTTCTTCCAGGTAACACCAATTAGACTGTTACTGAAATCCTCACTCCTATCAGTTTTATGCTAACAAGACAGAGGGGGTTTTAATTGTTATGTGTCTATGTACATAAGCATATATTTTAAGCTTATATTTACCGTATGCATTCATTTATGATTATTGCTCTATTTATTTGTGTAATGTGAAATGAAAACTCCTAAAGCCTATACTTTTCTCCTAGGAACTTATGCTCCATTGGGTTAAGGATCAAAATGTTACAAACTAAACCTCTGCCCTCTTATGAATGACCCAGAACGCCTAGTGGGCCTGTGTTTTGATAAAATTTCTACAAGATTAATGTGTCATCATTACATAATTGTATGCAACTGCTTTTGCACTTGGCAGGCTACTTTACATAAGGTGGAAACTAGAAGTCTACAACATCCTAACCTCTTTGCATGAGTAGACGCTTATTATCATATTCCCTAAACATAAGGTACAAAGGTGAAATCAAAATTGCAGCTTGATCGTGCTCAACTGATGCAATCCTGCATGACATATTCGAAAAACAGAAGACCATGATTCTTAACACATGCACGTGCGCACACGCAAGAAGAAAACACAACAGCGACAATGAAGACAAAGAAAAAGAAAAGGGGACAAAAAGCAAAGAAGAAAAAGTCCCCACCTACTATTCTACTTAAAATTCATGAACTGCTCAAGTACTGCTGGAGTCTTACCCAATATTGCACCAATCTATTCCTTTATTATAGCATTATAAAAGAAAAGGGAAAACCAGAGAGTCACTGTTCATGCTACAGTAATACTACAGTAGATTTACTGTAGCATTATTATTGTAGCTGATAAATAAGTAAAAATATTACTGTAGCAGGCGGGTATACTGTAGCATTTTCGAAATGGTACTGTAGCAGGCGGGTATACTGTAGCATTTTCGAAATGGTACTGTAGCAGGCGGGATACTGTAGCATTTCCGGAAAATTCAAATCAGGGCTTGTTAAAAAAGAAGGATTACTGTAGCACGGACAGCAGACTAGTATATTATATAGCAAAAAGTAACCAAGATGAACGGGCATCAGGTGTGTACCCAGTAAGTCAAAATAAGTACTAGGAAATAAATGCTTGGGATTATACTTTTAACGGTTTTTCTACCGGGTGCCC
>BQKN01053407.1:1398-19354 GCA_022839385.1 Asparagus kiusianus | reverse complement strand
AATGTAACCGGATCTTATAAAAAGACCGGATCTTTGTAACTCAAAAAGCTGTTATCTAAGATGACAATGGAATCAACAATGAAGAAAGACTCGATTTTCACCGCGAACAATCTGGCGACCACAGTGGGAGCCGCCGATCTCGCTGCCGAGATCGGAGCGTCGCAGCCGCGGATCTCAATCCCGGTCGTGGAGGAGGTCGAATATGAGTTCGACCAACAGAAGTTCGAGGAGTACTTGTCGTCCTCGTCCGGATCAACCTCCCCCCGCAAGTCCAAGAAGTTCTCCTCCACGAGAAAAACTCGTTGGTATGAAGATGTTGAAAACACTAACGAAGATCTCGCCCCACTGGATGCCAAAGCCGCATCGGGTGAGAAATCTGACTTCTGAAAGCCAAAATTCACACTTGCTGAACTTGGCATACAGCTGATGCTCCTGTAGAGTCCTCAACGCTATCCATAGATGCTCCTCGTGATCTGCCTCCGATCTCGAGTAAATGAGAATATCATCGATGAAAACGATCACAAACTGATCTAAGAAGGGACGAAAAACCCGGTTCATCAAGTCCATGAATACCGTGGGTGAATTGGTCAACCCAAATAGCATGACCAAGAACTCAAAAGATCCATATCTAGTGAGAAAGGCGGTCTTAGGAATATCCATCTCCCGAACTCGCAACTGATGATAGCCCGAACGAAGATCAATCTTCGAGAAATATTGTTCTCCCTGCAACTGGTCAAACAAGTCATCAATCCTAGGTAGTGGGTACCTATTCCGGATAGTGACCTTATTCAACTCTCTATAATCTATGCATAATCTCATACTACCGTCCTTCTTCTTCACGAAGAGGACCGGCACGCCCCACGAAGAATGACTCCAGCGAATAAAACCCTGAGCTAACAACTCGTCCAACTGGGTCTGAAGCTCTCGCATCTCAGCTGGTGCCATGCGATAGGGTGCGCGGGATATCGGGGCTGTGCCTGGCTGCAACTCAATACAGAACTCAACCTCTCTCACAGGAGGTAATCCAGGTATGTCCTGAAAGACATCCTGATACTCTGAGACAACTCTTGTCTCTAATAAATCAACACCCTGATCACGTCGCATCACCTCCTCGATGTACGCCAGAAACGACTCCGCAAAACGGTTACCCTGAGAGGTGGCTACAATCATCTCAGACCCATCGGACGCTCGCAACTTGACTGTCTTCGCGAAGCAGTCAATACTAATATGATAGGAAGACAACCAATCCATACCAAGGATGACATCGAACTCGGACATATGCAACACTATCAAATCAACTATGAACTCCGACTCGTCTAAACTGACGGTACACCTCCTACAAACGCTCTCCAAAAGCGATACCTCACCTAAAGGGGTGGAAACTGATAAAGTGGTGTCTAGAGGCTGAGCTACGAGCTGGAGTCTAGTCATAAATGTATGAGAGATGAAAGAATGCGAAGCTCCCGAATCGAAAAGAATACGAGCGTGAAGAGAGTTCACAAGGAACGTACCCTCCACTACGGCTCCGCCAGCTCCATGATCACGGGGAACCACTGCATATACCCTGCCTGTGGCTGAAGGCTGCTCTGCTGATGGAGGTGGAGAATATGGGATAATCTGCCCCTGAGGAACCTCCTGAACTACTCGGATCTGTCTCTCAGTTCTCTGAGCTGCTGGTTGTAGGCGTATAAAACTGCCTATAGGTCCCTTAACACAGTTCGACGATGCCGATTCGACAAACCGACTATCGGGCAACGTATGCAGACACGATCGTTAGTCCACAACACCGAAGCCAAACGATACGCGACGAAGCGGACTAACGAGGCTACGAGGCTAACGAACCGCACGCAAACAACGGAATAAATCCATTCACGTATGGAATCAAGCCAATGGGTTGAGGAATCAACGAGTCATCCAACCAAGAGCAGACTCGGACGAATCACGATCGAATCAAGATCAGTTTTGGACTCGAACTCAGAAGCGGATTTACTGCCTAATCAGGAACCAGATTTACTGCTAAATCAGGTCAACGAATCGAGTCCGAACACAGAACCGAAAGAACCGGATACAACATAAAATGACGGAACAACGCCTTAAGGGGGCTCGGCCGAAACCGAGCCACCACAAGGTGGCTCGGCCCAAGCCGAGCCACCCTGAGGTGGCTCGGTGGCCGAGCCACCTCAAGGTGGCTCGGCCAGAGCCGAGCCACCTTGAGGTGGCCAGGCAGCCTAGCCACCTCGAGGTGGCTAGGCAGCCTAGCCACCTCGAGGTGGCTAGGCGTGTCGGCCACCTGTGCGCGGGCACAGTGAAGAGAGGCTATAAATAGAGGGCTTGGTTCATTTGTTCAAAGGTTGGAAGTTTTGGAGAGGCGAAGCTCTGCTGGATTCGAGGCTCAGAACTTAAAAAAGTTCCAAGCTTTGGGACTTTGAGGACTCACTCTTCCAGATCTGGTGCTCGGCGATCGTCAACGCCAAAAAAGGCAGGTGTTTGAGAGGACCGGATCTCAAATCTACGCAAGCGTACTCCGGATCAAAGCTTGGTCTTTTATCCCGAGATTTGGGCGACTATTTCCTTGGTGAAATAATCCCTCCCGGCTATTATTTCCTTCGTGAAATAATACCCGTCGCACTGCGTAGATCCGACCGGATCTAGATCTCGCGGTGGTCCACGGATAAACCCCGGCGCAGGCAAACAACCCACGCAAGCGAGCGACCGCAAAACAGGAGCTCGTGATTTGTTCAACACAAAAGGAGAAAGTTGTAATCTTCTCTTTATTTTTCTTTGATTTCATTGTAACCGGATCTTATAAAAAGACCGGATCTTTGTAACTCGAAAAGCTGTTATTCAAGATGGCAATGGAATCAACAATGAAGAAAGACTCGATTTTCACCGCGAACAATCTGGCGACTACAGTGGGAGCCGCCGATCTCGCTGCCGAGATCGGAACGTCGCAGCCGCGGATCTCGATCCCGGTCGTGGAGGAGGTCGAATACGAGTTCGACCAACAGAAGTTCGAGGAGTACCTGTCGTCCTCGTCCGGATCAACCTCCCCCCGCAAGTCCAAGAAACTCTCCTCCAGGAGAAAAACTCGTTGGTTTGAAGACGTTGAAAACACCAACGAAGATCTCGCCCCGCTGAATGCCAAAGCTGCATCGGGTGAGATTCCTCCAATTCCCAACCAGGTCGGATCTGCTCTGGCTAACCCTTCTGCCGCAGGGGGCGTGGTGACTCTCTCGAAGAGAGCCCGCCAAAGGCAACGTCAACGCCTTGCGAAACAGTTCACAAAGGCCATGGAGTCCGTTGACGGGATCCGCTACAACGCGGATCTGAAGAACAAGAGAGGCAAACAGCCTCAACAACAGATGAATGGCGGCTCTTCCAAGCCACCCACAATGGAATGGGTCCGTGTCAAACGGAACCGTTCAACGTTGGAAGAGCGTATTCACAAGCGCCGTGCACTATCAGCGCAGGCACGGGCTCAAGCTGAAGAAGCCCGTAGAAAGCTGCAGAAAGATGTGGCCAAGAAACCGCCACCAACCCGCATAGTTTGGAGGCCGAAGTCTGAAGCGGCGGTTCAGACCAAGGAGCAACAACTGCAGCCGTCAAAAGTGTAACATCCGGCGAATCAATCCAAACCGCCGATGATTTCCATAACTGCTCCGGGAGATCCCGCAGGATTATCCCAAAGAAGGAAGTCAGTCTTGGAGCGCCTCGGTCCACTTCCCAAGGAACGAGGCAAAGCTCCAGTTCAGGAACGTTTGGGCCCAATGAAGAAGCCCCGAACGACTCAACATGCTGGGGGTCGCTGTCACTTTCAGCATGACAAGAAGTTCAAGGCAGCTGCACACGCCAATCTGCGCATTGAAGTCCAGGAGCCCACTGAGAACTCACACCCGCAAAGGCATGTTTCGAGGTGCGTAACTTTTGAAAGACCAAAGAAGGCAATTCACCCTCAGAAGGAAACGTTGTTGTCTGATGACGACGTTATACCTAAGAAGTCGTGTCAACACACGATAGGTTACTCCGACCGTCAAGCCGACGAGTTATACTATCGTGATGGGAGCACGAGCAAAGCCAGAAAGAGAAGTCCTCGAAGGCTAGAAACTCAGTGCCCTTGTTCAAAGCTCATTCGGGCGGTACTGTCTGAGTGCAACTGCATCAAGGCAGTCCCCGAGAGAGTTTCAGTGTTCGAAAGGCTTAGTACAGAAACGCCAAAACCAAGGCATAGGCGTTTCCTGCAAAGAAGAACGGTGGTCGGTGATGGAGAATTTCCGAGGATCACCGCTAATATGACCAGCAAGGGAACATCGGCTCAGGACAATCCCGAGACGATTCCAGAAGTGCCCCGACGTATAACTCGTCTGCAGTCCGGAGCTATTATTCGTGCCACGTATGGTAGGGTTCGGACAAGAGTACCTTCGGGAGATGAAGAATCAGATGCTGGCTCGGCGATTGCGTCGGACAATACTGTATCCAGTGAAGGACAACCCCGCGAGTTATTCATGATAAGTGCGGAACAAGTGGCTAAGATGCTCGAAGAGGCCATGGCCAAACAACAGGAAAGCTTCAGGTTCGAAATGCAGATGGCCATGCAGAGTATGAGAGAAATGCATGAGCAACAAATCCAGGCACTGACGAACCAGCAAGGCGAACCAAGCCGCCGTAATCAGGTTGTTCAGGAAGTTGAGAATGCGGATGCGGATGAAGCTCGCAATGCCAATAACCCTCCCGTTAATGCAGGGGGTGGCAATGAGGATGCTAGTCACAACACCACGCTTCCACCTCAGAATCATGCTGACGAAAACTCGGGTGAAAGTCTGAAGCTCAAAAACCTCGAAAGCAAGATCAATACGTTGATTTCTGCTCAAGAGGTGAAGAAGACGGGCATTCCTTGTCGATACCCAAGAGAATGGGAATCAATCCCATATCCGGCGAAGTTCAACCTAATCAACTTCACGCCATTTGATGGGAAGGGTTCACCCACTCAGCATGTGATTTATTTCAAATAACACCTGGGGGTGATATCCGGCAATGAGCCTCTGATGGTGCGGTCATTCGTTGGCACTTTTCGCGGAGCCGCCTTTGATTAGTATCGCAGCCTCAAGCCAGGTAGCATAAACAGCTGGGACGACATGGAGACTAAGTTCCTCACAAATTTCTTCGATGACGACACCGAGATATCTATCGGATCGTTGCTCGATGAGAAGCAGAAGGACGGGGAGTTAGTCGACACATTCGTCAAAAGGTTCCGGAACAAGGCGATGAATTGTCGGGACCCGATCACTGAGGAGTTCATCCTCCAGACCTGCCACAACAATCTGTCCTTGGACGTGTTGGAAGCAATGGGGACAGCACCATCCAAAATGTGGAAGGATCTGAAGGTCCGAGGGGAGCAAGCTGAACGATTCCTCAGGAGAAAGAAGGCGGAGAGAGGCCAACAAGTGGTGAATGCTCCAGCGCAGAATTTCAACCCAAGGGGGAAAGGTAAGGCACATGCCAATGCAGTTGATGCTAACCAGACTTTTTAATTGCAACCTCAGCAACAGCAGCAGCGGCAACAAAGGCCTCAGAACCAGAAATCTTCGGAGCCAAGGTTTCCCAAAGTCTACTCCTTCAAGGATGATGAAGTTCCCGGTATCTTCAAGTACTTGTTGGAGAACAACAAAATCCAGCTGTCGGCGATCGTAGATCAAGAAGGGGCTAGCAAGGTGACGGATCCGAAGTACTGCGCGTACCATAGAGCGGTCCACCACCCTACGAAGTCATGCTACCACCTTAAGGACAAGATCCAGGCGTTGATTGACGTAGGGGTCATAACCCCGAAACCTGCTAAGAATGTGGGAGCAAACGCAGTGTCGATCAGCTTTGGATCGGTGCCCACAACATGGTTCGAGCCGAAACGCGTCACCAAAGTAGGGATGAAGACGGTGAATGATGACCCACATAGACAGCGCCAAAAGGGACTTATGCCACACACAGCCCCGAACGGCGAAATCCTCTGGGTTCATCCGGATCTGATTGAAGATGAGCAGTGGGCGACTTCCTCAAAAAGAAAGGGTAAAGGCAAAGCCTGCAACGCTACTTCCGCAATCTTCGAAGAGGATGGCGATGAAGCTCCTACCTTCCCGCTCTCTGAAGAAGAACAAGAAGTGTTTGCCACTAGAAGCGGAAATGAGTACCACTTCAACTATCCGTCGCCCAGTGATCAGCTAGCTGAGTAGGGGGTGACCAAACGGGGACCAGCCAAGACTCTAACAGAGCTGGGGGTGATTACAGCTCCTAAACCGGTTGAAGAGGCTCGACGACAGCCGGTGGATAAGCACAAAGAAAAGGGACCCTAGGAGGTTCAGAATCCGAAGCAGTCTCGTTTCAATCGTCCGATTGGAAGAGATAAACCAGAGAGCTCGAAAACTCTACGGGTTTTCGATATCATGGCTCAATTAGCCAATATTCCAGCGCGGATAATGTTGTATGAGTTGCTGCGGCTGTCTAAGGAGACTAGGAAAGCCTTACGAGAAGCCTTGGCCGATTCAGAAGCATTCCTCACTCAGATCAAGCCGGTACCGGGAGAGCCAGAACCGTCAGTCCAACAATACAATGTAGCGGCCAAGAACCTTCCCTGCATCACCTTTACCAAAGAGGATATGCAGACGAAGAATTCGAACCATGATCGACCCCTATACTTCGTCAGGTACATTGGCTCCAGCGAAGTCAACCGAATCCAAGTGGATCCGGGTTCCGCTGTGAGCATTATGCCGCTTCGCCTAATGCATAGCCTTGGCATTCCAGTCAGCAAATTGGCGTCTACAGGCATGGTCATTTACGGATTCAACACCAGCGGGTCAAGGCCTATGGGGAAGATTCGGATAAAGTGCCAAATAGGTGATCTGAAGACGGAGGTCACGTGTTACGTGATTGATGCTGAGATATCATATAACTTACTACTGGGTCGGCCTTGGATCCATAGTAATGTTATAGTTCCCTCCACCCTACATCAGTGTTTGAAATATGTCGACACTGATGGAAGGGTCAGGACGGTGGTCGCGGATAAACAACCATTTAAAGGGTTTGAGAATTATTTCACTGATTCTCTCCTTTATGGTAATGAATCCAATACTGAACCATCGGTCCAGGGCACGGACAGCGGAGAAGAAGCTGATTCCGAAGCCGGATTCGATTACAATGGTGGTTTTGTTTTAAATGACATTGTACCCTTTGTAATCAATCTCGACGATGAACAATCGTCAGATGGCAGTTGTAACTGGCAACTTGCCGATATTGAAATAAAAGATGATTTAGAGTACTCGTTGTCTCTTGATGATGCGATAAAAGGATTAGACGATAAGCCTGAGTTATATACGCCGCTCCGATCATCATATGTAACGAAGAAACACCTCCAACATTCTTTCGGAACGACCCTGATCGTTCCTGCCAAAGTAGGAGGCGCAAAAGAAGTGGTTTAGGGTAAAGGAGAGAATTTTCCATTGCCAGATCATTTCTTAAGAGAAGATGAGAATGATGACAAATCTGGTCTGCATTTATCTAAGTATAGTCCGGAAGCGCGCAAGCTCATGGAAAAACAGGGATATGATTTCACACTCGGAGAAGGTTTATACTTCGATCGAGGTTCCCGTATCCCAGTCAAAACGGCATATGTACCAAAGGGGAAACCAGATGATTATTACCGTCACAAAAGAGGCTTAGGCTACGTTTCCTCGTCTGATGATGAATGTGGTTGACAAATTATCGATCAAATTGCTAACAAAGCTAAAAATGGGCACTCGTTAGATTCCTCAGAATGGGACTCCGATACAAGTTTGGGGGAAGTATTCAAAACCCTAATGTCGAACATGACTACAGCTGATCCATCTACGATGGAGGACGATGATCAAATGCCAACGTGGGAAGACCCATGGGTTCATCACCTAAACATGCAGTACGGCGATAGGTTTGAACAGAGGGAACCCCCCACCGAGGATAAAATATTCCAAATTAATATGGGTGATGAAGCCAACCCAAAACCCATATTCATCAGCGATAGTCTTCCCCCAGATGAGAAGGAGGAATTAATAGCTCTCATCAGGGAATATATCGACGTCTTCGCTTGGAACTATGAGGGCATGCCAGGGCTCGACCCCAATGTGGCGGTGCACCGCCTCGATATCAAGTCGGATGCCACACCTGTCAAACAACAGCAGAGACGGTTTCATCCGCAGATTATGGAAGCCATTGAGGCAGAGGTCAAGAAATTGATCGACTCGGGATTTATCCGAGAGGAGCAGCATCCAGACTAGCTAGCTAATATTGTCCCAGTCATGAAGAAAAATGGTAAGATCAGGATATGCATCGACTTCAGGGACCTGAATGCGGCATGTCCGAAAGACGACTTTCCCCTCCCAATCACGGACGTCATCATCGACAATACGTGCGGATTTGAGAGGATGTCCTTCATGGATGGCTTTTCGGGGTATAACCAAATCAAGATGCACCCGGATGATGAGAAGCATACAGCGTTCAGAACACCCCTCGGTGTCTTCTGCTACACAGTGATGCCCGTAGGCATCGAAAATTGCCGATAAGGTCCCCGCTCACAGCTCAGTGTTAACGAGCGACGATGAACATCACTACCCGGTTCACAAGAGTTCAAATGACGTCGGTGATCGCCTGAAGTGAATCAACGAACTACGTGAGCCAACGAATGTCAGAATCACGGGGATACGGATTGACCGAAAACCCCGCGATCACCGCAATTGGACCAACGCCCGCCATGTCCCGATCATCCCACTGATAATCCAACCATCGGGATCAACAGAGCTCTTCGCTAGAATTCCAACGCATCTGAAATCAGTCGAATCCGAGTTCGGACGAAAAGTCAACGAAGAGTCAACGGCGGGACAACGGCGGGATAACGGCAGGACCTCGGACTGAACCGGGGCACCCTAGGATATCTCGGCCGGGACACCCAAGGGGTGTCTCGGCCATGGCCGAGACACCCCCTTAGGGGTGTCCACATGGCCTTGGTTCCCCCCCCCCACTTTTGGCCTCCTTTTACGGCGAAACGCTTTTTGGCCTCCCTTTACGACGAAACGCTTTTTGGAGGTTCCTTTTACAGCGAAACGCTTTTTGGAGGTTGCTTTTACGGCGAAACGCTTTTTGGAGGTTGCTTTTATGGCGAAACTCTTTTTGGAGGTTGCTTTCACGGCGAAACACTTTTTGGAGGTTGCTTTTACGGCGAAACGCTTTTTGGGCAGCCCCTAAGCCTCCTCTTGTGCCTATAAATAGACCCCTTGGGTCTCCATTCTCTGGGCCCCTGATTTGGATTACTCTTGGCTTGAAATTGCTCTTGCCTTGGAGTTTTGGAGAGAGCAGCGAAGCCCTGCTGGAGCTTGGAGTGAGATCTGAATTTTGAAGAGGCGAAGCCCTGCCGGAGCGAGGAGTCTCCTTCTTCATTCACCCCTTCTCTTTTTCCTTAGTGTTGCCCCTTAGCGGTGATACTAAGAAGAGCGAATATCTCGATTATCCGAGATAGGAGCTGTCGGTTTCCATATCCCATAGCGGATAGATGAAACTCTGCTGGATTTTCTCGGAACGGATCTGATCGACCGGCGGTCCACGGATATCAACATCCCCGTCACAGGCCAAAAACCCACGCAAGCAAGCACCGATAAACGAGACTTGCATTTATTTTCAAGAGAGTTGTAATCTTAATTTCTTTGTTATTCGATTCATTGTAACGGCTGAAGTTTTAATGAAATCAGTAATGAAGGCAACTTTCGACGAAAACAAGCTGGCGACCACAGTGGGAGCCAACGATCTCGCCGCCGAGATCGTAGTGACGCAACCGGCCTTCAAGATCCGGGTGAATGAAGAGGTCGAATACGAGTTCGACCAGCAGAAGTTTGAAGAGTACCTCTCTTCCTCCTCCTCCAGATCCGCCTCTCCACGCAGGCGTGGGAAGAACCCATCTCCCAAAAGGGCTCGCGGGATCTCCAGCTCCAAGATCCAAGATCCCGCCGTCGCTGCCACTACGCCCGTACCACGCAACGTCCCCGTGTCGTTTAGCATGGTTAAGGCTGTAGATCCGGCTCTCCCTTCCGCCACAAAGGCACTTGATGAAACCACTCCAGCCCCGTCAAAGAGGGCCCGCCAAAGACGGCGTCAACGCCACGCCCAACAACTAGCCAAAGCTGCTGAATCAACGGATGGGATCCACTACAACGAGGATCTAAAATCCAGGTACCGCCAAGAACCAAAACGGCAAATCAACTCCTCTTCTTCCAAAACAGCAGCGAGTGAGTGGATCCGCGTCAAGAGGAACCGCTCCACGCTCGAAGAGCGAATCAAGAAGCGTCGTGCTTTACTTGCGCATGCCCGGGCCCTATTGAAGAAGGCGGAGGAGATACAGCAAGGAACGGTGGTCAAAAAGCCGTCCACAAGCAGATTGGTGTGGGTTCCCAAAGCAAAACCAACACCTCCAGCAAAGAAGGGTGAAGTTATCGCCCGAAGTTCAGCAAAACCAGATCCGGCGCCTTCAACAGAGCCAGGTAAAAAAGGAGATCATTCAAGATCCCAGGTTCCTTTGACGGGTCGCCTTAGTCCCTTACCGGAGAACCGAGGTAGAATACCCATCAAAGAACGGCTGGGACCATTGAAAGGTCCCCAAGTTATAAATCAGACCGGGGGTCAAACTAATTCCCCCAAGAAAGATGAAAAAGGGAAAGCCCCTGTCACCGACCGCATTGGGTTGCGAGTTGAAACAAAAGAGCCCGTTCAGTTTCTACGCTCACAAAAGCGTAAAATTGAACGGGCCACTCTTGAAAAAACTAACGAAGTGTTGCATTCCCAAAGGGAAGCACACTCATCTGAGGATGAGCGTGTTATACCGGGGAGCACCCACCAACACTCTGTAGGTTGCTCCAGCTACCAAGCTGATGAGTTGTACTACAGGGCTGGGGGTATGGGAAAATCCCGGAAAAGATATGTGCAGGATATGGAGTCTTAATGCCTGTGCGTAAGTATAATCAAAGCGGTGCTATCGGAATGCTGCTGTGCTCACACCCTAAGAAGAATCTCGGTGTTCGAGAGACTCTCTAAGCCCAAGCAGTTCCACAAAAAGAAATTCGTCCGCCAAGAAGACGAATATCCAAGAGTCTCGGCTAACATGGCTAGCAGGGGGAAATCAACACCATATTTCAACTTGGATCAGCTTGCCAAGGTATCCCGATGCATGACACGGTTGCGGTCGGGAGCCATTAGCCGGAAGGACTACCGAAGGGTACCAAAGGGGCTTTCTCTAGAAGAAGAGACGTCGGATACTGATTCAGACTCCTGCTCGGCCGTAGCGTCTGATGACACAACTTCTAGCTCGGGGCAACCTTATGCATCACTTATGATCAGCGCCGAACAAGTAAATAAGATACTTGAAGAGGCCCTGGCTAAGCAGAAAGAGGCCTTCAAAATCGAGATGGAAACGGCTATGTTACAGATGAGGGAAGAGCACGACCAATAAATTCGAGCTCTGTCTAATCAGTTCAGTGAATCCATCCGTCGTAATCACGCTGACCAAGCGGGTAGCAATTCAGATGAGGATGAACCTCTCAATGCCGAGAACCCTCTGGTTAACCAAAACGCTGGGGGTGATAATACAGGGGGTGGCCCCGTTATCCCTCTTTCAATTTGTCCAAGCTCCGGTACGAGCGAGGATGAGAAAATGAAAGATCTTGAGAGTAAAATCAACGCTCTTATTTCTGCCCAAGAGGTGAAAAGGACCGGCATTCCGTGTCCTTACCCGAAAGAGTGGGACTCGATCCCGTATCCGGCAAAGTTCAACTTGATTAACTTCACACCGTTTGACGGGAAGGGTTTGCCCACACAACATCTGATTTACTTTAAGTCCCACTTGGGCATGATCTCCGGTAATGACGCCTTGATGGTTCGGTCATTCGTTGGCACTCTTCGCGGAGCTGCCTTCGATTGGTATCGCCGTCTCAAGCCCGGAAGTATTAACAGCTGGGACGATATGGAGAGCTCATTCCTCGGCAGTTTCTTTGATGACGACGACGAGATATCCATCAGGACACTTTTCGATGAGAAATAATAAGATGGTGAGACAGTCGACGACTTCGTCAAACGCTTCAGGAATAAGGCAATGAATTGCCGAGATCCGATCACGGAGGACTTCATCCTCCAGACATGTCATAACAACCTATCTATTGAGATATTGGAAGTCATGGGAGTCGCGTCGTCCAACACTTGGAAGGACCTGAAGGTCCGAGGGGAGCAAGCCGAGCGATTCCTCCGAAGGAAGAAGACCGAAAGGGGTCAATCAATGACTAATCCTCCGAATTCTAACTTCGCCTTCCGTGGTAAGGGCAAAACACCTGCAGCGGCTGTTGGTGCCAATCAGACATCGCAACAACAGCCCCGGAGACAGCAGAAGACTCCGGATCAGAGGCCTCAAAAAGAGTACTCCCTCAAGGACGAAGAGGTTCCAGCTATCTTCAAATCCCTCCTTGAAAACAACAAAATCAAGCTGCCACCAATCACGAATCAGGAGGAAGCTGTCGATACTTCGGATCCAAAGTACTGCGCTTACCACAGGAGGATCCATCACCCAACCAAGGCGTGCTTTACACTCAAGGATAGCATCCAAACCTTGGTCGAAGCCGGCGTTATAACGCTAGGGTAAGCCAATTGAGAGCGGCAAAACTCCAGTGGGTGCACGAGTATAAACTGTATCCCCAGACTCCGAAGAGTATACGAGTATAAACTGCTTCTCAATACTCCAATAGGTATATGAGTCTAAACTATTTCCTTTCTTCAACGGGAAGTTCCTGGAGAACGCCATACGTGGTATTCTTAAGGATAACCCGATCATGCAGCTGATACAAAACTAGTTTTGCAAAAAAAAAGCTGGGGGTGGATAATTCATCGTTTACCACAACCAAAATCCCCTCTCGATTCCTTCAATGAACGAGAGGTCCCCAAATCAAACGATCAAACCGTCTTACAGTTATGATCGTTCTGCACTTCCCACTTGGTCAAACCTATTAAAGTTAGGGCCAAAGCCAGATTCCCCTCTCGATTCTTTCCATGAATGAGAGGTCCACTTTCAATTTGAGCAACCAAACCTATAAAAGTTAGGGTTTCTTGAATCTTTTCGATTCTCGGGGTGGAGATCCCACTTCTAGTTTCACCTTTCTGGATTCTGAGGGTGGAGATCCCACCCCGAGTTTCCCTTCCTGCTGAAGATAGAATATAAAATTCTTCCTCTTCAGATCCAAATGACCGATCCTATAAAAGGCAGAGTCGTTGGAACCTTTCAGATACTGGGGGTGGGGGTCCCATCTCAAGTTTCTTTTCTAGCTAGAGATAGAATATAAAATTCTTCCTCTTCAGCGATGGGAGATAGAATATAAAATTCTTCCTCTCCCATCTTTCCGATTTGTCTTTGCTTTCAGAAAAGACATAATCCACAACTTCCCAATCCGGACACGTTGTATAATGGGGTATTTTATCCCGAAGCCTAAGAAGGGATAAGTCATCGCCTAATACGCGGTGCTGGGTAGCCTATTCCCATAACAATGGCGAAGTCTATGCATTCAATATCATAGCACGAAGTCTCAGAGAATTTTATTCTCTTAGCCCAACGTTACATGCGGAACGGATTTAGACAACTCGCATGCTAGCCCGATTCAAACGGTAATCGGTAAAGGCACGTCAAAACCGTTGAAGGCTGGGGGTTTGCCAAAAATCCCAAAGTCAGTGCCTAACACGCGCTGCCGGTTACTCCTTAACCGTTAAAAAAGGACAAGCCCACATATTCGACATTGTGGCAGGTCGTTATTAATAACGCCATAATCCGTGCTTCACACGTACGGGGAATTTTGTCCCGAATCCTAAGAAGGGATAAGTCAATGCCTAACACGTGTTGCCGGTTAGCCCTTAACCGTTAAAAAGGACATAAGCCCACATATTCGACATTGTGGCAGGTCGTTATTAATAACGCCATAATCCGTGCTTCACACGTACGGGGAATTTTGTCCCGAATCCTAAGAAGGGATAAGTCAATGCCTAACACGCGTTGCCGGTTAGCCCTTAACCGTTAAAAAGGACATAAGCCCACATATTCCACATTGTGGCAGGTTGTTATTAATAACGCCATAATCCGTGCTTCACACGCATGGGGAATTTTATCCCGAATCCTAAGCAAGGATGAGTCAGCGCCTAACACGCGTTGCCGGGTAGTCTATTCCCGTGAGAAAGATGAAGTCTACGTATTCAATATCGTAGCGCTAAAAGAGTTAACTCTTTTAGCACAACGTTATGTGCGGAACGGACTTAAACAATCCGCATGCTAGCCCGACTCAAACGGTGGTTGGTAAAGGCTAATCAAACCCGTTGCAATGAAAGTCAACCCACGCGGTTCAAAACCCTAAGGTGGACGCCGGTCAACGCATAACCTTAGGTCAACACCATTCAGCGTGTTGCGACAAAAGTCAACACGTGGCGACGAAAGTCAACACGTAACGACAAAAGTCAACCCATGCAGTTCAAAACCCTAGGGTAGACGCCGGACAACGCGTAACCCTAGGTCAACGCCGGACAGCGCGTTGCGACAACAGTCAACATGTGACGACGAAGCTCAACCCAAGCGATTCCAAAACCCTAAGGTGGACGCCGGTCAACGCGTAACCTTAGGTCAACGCCGGACAGCGCGTTGCATCAAGAGTCAACGCCGGACAGCGCGTTGCGACAAAAGTCAACACGCGGTGACAAAAGTCAACGCGCGACGACAAAAGTCAACCCACGCGGATTTGAAACCCTAAGGGCGAACGCCGGTCAATGCGTAACCCTAGGTCAACGCCAATCGTCGCGTTGTAACAAAAAGTCAACCCCCAGTGATTCAGAATCCCAAGTCAACACGATGTGACAGGGATAGTAAGTTCAAAAGTCAACTCAATGACACGAGCTAAACTCAACTCACCAGCTGTAGACTCGAGACTCCGACGACGGCCAGGCGATAAACGCAGCGCCGGAACAACTTCGGTTATCCGACAAAGCACCGGATAAACCGAGAATCAAAGGAGTCAAGAGTTGAAGCGAACCACAGGTCCCTTAGGCCGACTGAAGGCTGGACCAATCATATCCAAAGTATTCCGGTCTCTTCTATAAAAGAAACGAGTCCGAAACACTTTGGATGGGGTATCTGTAGGCATCGAAAATTGCCGATAAGGTCCCCGCTCACAGCTCAGTGTTAACGAGCGACGATGAACGTCACTACCCGGTTCACAAGAGTTCAAATGACATCGGTGAGTGCCTGAAGTGAATCGACGAACTACGTGAGCCAACGAATGTCAGAATCACGGGGATACGGATTGACTGAAAACCCCGCGATCATCGCAATTGGACCAACGCCCACTGTGTCTCGATCATCCTACTGATAATCCAACCATCGGGATCAATAGAGCTCTTCGCCAGAATTCCAACGCATCCAAAATCAGTCGAATCCGAGTTCGGACGAAAAGTCAACGAAGAGTCAACGGCGGGATAACGGCAGGACCTCGGACTGAACCGGGGCACCCTGGGATATCTCGGCAGGCTTGAAACACCCGAGGGATGTCTTGGCAAAGCCAAGACACCCCAGGGGTGTCCCGGCGGCGTTGGTACCCCCCCCCCCCTCTTTTGGCCTCCTTTTACGGCGAAACGCTTTTTGGCCTCCTTTTACGGCGAAACGCTTTTTGGAGGTTCCTTTTATGGCGAAACGCTTTTTGGAGGTTGCTTTTACGACGAAACGCTTTTTGGAGGTTGCTTTTACGGCGAAACGCTTTTTGGAGGTTGCTTTCACGGCGAAACGCTTTTTGGAGGTTGCTTTTACGGCGAAACGCTTTTTGGGCAGCCCCTAGGCCTCCTCTTGTGCCTATAAATAGACCCCTTGGGTCTCCATTCTCTGGGCCCCTGATTTGGATTGCTCTTGGCTTGAAATTGCTCTTGCCTTGGAGTTTTGGAGAGAGCGGCGAAGCCCTGTTGGAGCTTGGAGTGAGATCTGAATTTTGAAGAGGCGAAGCCCTGCCGGAGCGAGGAGTCTCCTTCTTCATTCACCCCTTCTCTTTTTCCTTAGTGTTGCCCCTTAGCGGTGATACTAAGAAGAGCGAATATCTCGATTATCCGAGATAGGAGTTGTCAGTTTCCATATCCCATAGCGGATAGACGAAACTCTGCCGGATTTTCCCGGAACGGATCTGATCGACCGGCGGTCCACGGATATCAACATCCCTGTCACAGGCCAAAGACCCACGCAAGCAAGCACCGATAAATGGGACTTACGTTTATTTTCAAGAGAGTTGTAATCTTAATTTCTTTGTTATTCGATTCATTGTAACGGCTGAAGTTTTAATGAAATCAGTAATGAAGGCAACTTTCGACGAAAACAATGCCCTTCGATCTAAAGAATGCAGGCGCTACATACCAACGAGCGATGACGAAGATTTTCCAGAAGCACCTCAGGAAAATGGTCGAGTGCTACGTTAATGATCTGGTTGTAAAAAGCCGCAACAAAGAAGATCACATCAAGGATTTGAAGACGATGTTCGATCTCATGCGGAGTCATCAATTGAAGATGAATCCCACAAAATCCTTCCTTGGAATGTCCAGCGGAAAATTCCTTGGATTCGTCGTCACCAGTAAAGGTATACATATTGACCTTAACAAAGTGAAGGCGATACATGAATTGCAGCCCCCGAGGAATCTAAGGGAACTCAGAGGATTGCAAGGGCGTTTAGCTTACATCTGGCGGTTCATCTCAAATCTCTCTGGGAAGTGCCAACCGTTCTCTAAGCTAAACAAGAAAGGTGTGTCGTTTATTTGGGACGACGCCTGCCAAAAAGCACTCGAAGATATCAAGACATATTTGACGAACCCTCCTGTTCTTGTTGCACCAAAATCAGGTAAACCGTTCTTGATATACATCAAGGCGATGAACCATTCGATAAGTGCTTTATTAGCACAAGACGATGATAATGGTCACGAACAGGTAGTTTATTACCTAAGTCGGACGTTGGTAGGCGCTGAGTCCCGATATCCGATGATTGAGAAAGAATACCTCGCATTGCTATTTGTAGTACAAAAGATGCGGCATTACTTGGTTGGACAGACGATTTACGTTATCTCTAACGTTAATCCAGTACGGGTATTTATGACGCAACCGGGTTCGATGAATTGGCGGTTGGCGAAGTGGGCCCTTCTCTTGTCCTAATATGATTTGCACTTCAAACAGCAGAAGTCGGTCAAAGGACAAGCGATTTGTGATCTTTTGGCGGCAAGCCCGACAACAGATACGGCAGAAGTATATGATGACTTGCCGGATAAAACCCACGAGGTTAACACCACGTCGCATCAACAAGTATGGCAATTATACTTTGATGGTGCTTCGAGAGCAGTTAATAAGGCAGTAACCCCCGGATGTGCTAAAGTCACTTCCGGAGTTGGAGTTGTCTTAGTTTCCCCGGGGAAGCATGTGATGCCTCGGGCTTATTTACTGACAGATCCATGTTCCAATAACGTAGTCGAGTACAACGCGCTCCTCATTGGACTCAGTTTCGCCAAGGAGCTGGGGGTCGAATATCTCGAAGCTTTTGGGGATTCTCAATTGATAGTTAACCAAGTCCGTGGAGAGTATGAAGTCAGGAACCAAGACCTGATCCCATACCACCAGGAGGCCGTCAGAATGGCAGATTCTTTCGAGGAATTCTTTATTGAATACATCCCTCATCTCCAGAACGCTTATGCGGATGCACTGGCAACACTAGCAGTATCACTCGCGCAGCCGCCCAAAACTGAACTGCTAGTCACAGTAAGATCACATCAACTCTGTATATCTATATACGATATGGATATCGAAGAGGAGGACGATAGAAATGAAAACGCTAAAGAGGTGAACTCAACCCAAATCGGGTCT
>BQKN01053404.1:19592-32272 GCA_022839385.1 Asparagus kiusianus | reverse complement strand
ACGAAATCCCTCCCCTTTCCCGGGAAAATCAGAAATTTACACCTACAGAAGATGGCGACCACAGTGGGAGAAACTGTTTCTTCAAACGAAATGGTGGTAGCTCAGTTCGACGAGGTTGTTGTTGGGACGACAGTGGAGTCCCTAGAAATCGAGTTCGATCAGGCCAAGTACGAAGAGTACTTGTCTTCCTCCTCTTCCGGTGGCGAAGCGTCCCGCAAGCGCCACAGAGCCCTGCACGGGAGCCGACCTCAGACGGCCAAAACTCCCGCACCAGAAAGCTCTACCGGAGTCCTAATAGGGAAATCCACCCCAAACGCTCTCGAGGCCAAGTCCCATATTGAGAGCAGGGGGGAAGGGTCTACTAAATGGGTCGCCAAACGACCCTCAGTAGCACCTATCCCGAAAGAGACACCAGTTCGTTCCGGCACAAGCCACCCCGCCGCTGCTCACGCAAGTTCCCCCTCCGATGGGAGAACTAACCAACAGCAACGACGGAAGCTTGTCGGGCAGAAGGCCCAAACCTCCGCTTCGCACAATGGCCTGAACCACCATACAGGCCCAAGAAGCGAGAGACGAGATGGCGACTCGCCCAACATCGGGAGGCCCTCCAAATCAGGGGCGCTAACCGAGAAGGAGGGGACCACCCGCTCAGGCGGACTTCGCTTTTCAGGTCATATCCCTG
Source organism: Asparagus kiusianus (assembly GCA_022839385.1). NCBI lineage: Eukaryota > Viridiplantae > Streptophyta > Magnoliopsida > Asparagales > Asparagaceae > Asparagus > Asparagus kiusianus. The sequence continues at coordinate 31,590 of BQKN01053404.1, read as the reverse complement.
ACGCGAACAAACCACCCCAAGTAAGTGGGCCTATCCAAGAAGGCGAATCCTCGAAGGCTGGCGAGCCTCGCCATGAGATCTTGGCGGATAAGCGTAAAGGCAAGGAGATAGGCAACGCGTCGCGAGCCAGCTCGTCTAAACAAAGGGCTGAAACTCGCCTACGCGCTAGAGTTCGCCCAAACGCGAAAACTCGCCCGTCAAGGCGAAACCGCCTAACTCCGACGCCGCAACATCCCACCCATTGTGCCCCAGAGAGCACATCCAGAGATCCTTCGTGTACTCACCCGGGTGATCCTTCCGATGCTGGGGGTTGTCACCAACCACCCACGGAAGATCTACGAGAATATTTAATTCGCAAGCGCACCATGCACGAAGTGAACCCTCAGTGCCACTGCGAAAGGCTCATCCACACAGTACTCGCCGACTGCCAATGCGTAGTAACGGCGAAACCTTCCGTGTTTGAGAGAATTTCTCGACAACCCTCTCACCAGAGGACCTCTCGTCGAAGGCGTTGTCGCCAAAAGAGACGCGCTACTGACGACCCAGAGCTCTCGTCCGTCACAATCAACATGACGGACAAGGGCAAGACGGCATTTTCCGATTCCCCAGATTCAGAGTCCATTTTGGGACTCGATCCCTGGTTTGCCCAACACCAGCAAGAGGGCATATACCAGCGTACCCGTAGTCGCAGAAGGATGAAGAGCGGGATTGACTACTCCACCGTACCACCTCCCTCCTACCGCGAGGACGAGGTTCACTCGGCAGCGGCCACTTCTCAAACTTCGCACTCAAGTCAGGACGCGAGGGCGCGGGTGCACATGACTGACCTTACCCATGACCAGACGGTCGCTCAAAAGCTCGAAGAGCAACAGGCGACCATCGACTCTCTGCGGGAGATGATGGAACAGCTTCTGAACAAGAAGAAGAAGAAGAAAAGAATCCAACGCCCTTTACCTCGGCAAACGGGGGATAGAGAGTGGGTACCTCCCCACCATCGGCGAAAGGTCATCGCTTCATTCTCGCGATCACCGACTACTTCTCTAAATGGGCCGAAGCGGTCCCCTTGAGAGAAGTCAAGACCAACGACGTAATTAAGTTCATCAAACACCACGTCATTTACCGGTATGGCGTGCCACGACGTATCATTCATGACAATGGTACCCAGTTTGTCAGTCATGCATTCACCAGATTCTGCGACAAGTTCCGAATGCAGAACCTCTCCTCCACGGCCTACAACCCATCAGCAAATGGCTTGGCCGAGGCCTTCAACAAAACAATCATCAAGATTTTAACCAAGTTGACCTCAACCAGCAAACGTGACTGGAACGAGAAACTTGGCGAAAGCTTGTGGGCGTATCGCACAACGGTTCGCACACCGACTGGCCACACGCCCTATTCATTGGTATACGGCTGTGAGGCCATATTACCATTAGAAATCCGAATTCCATCTCTCCGCGTCGCCTTGGCAACAGGGATGATGGTGGAAGACAACCACCGACAACGACTCACCGAGCTCGAGGCGTTGGACGACAAACGGTTAGAAGCTCAACAGCACATTGAGTTCTATCAAGCGCGGATGGCTAAGGCTTTCGACAAAAAAGTCAGGCGCCGAGCCTTCAAGGAAGGAGAGCTGGTGTTAGCTGTTCGCCGACCAATGATTCTCACCTCCAAAAAGAAGGGTAAATTCCAATCCAAGTGGGAAGGGCCATTCGTAATAGAAACAGTCTATTCAAATGGCGCCTACCGCCTCGTCAAGCCCAATGGCGACAAGATCATGATGCCTATCAACGGCAAATACTTGAAGAAGTACTACCCTTAGTTCTTCTTCACAAACTCCCACAAGTACATGAGTATAAACTGGTTCTCAAACCCTCCAACTGGTATATGAGGTTAAACTGTCCCTACTCTACCCGCTCTGGCGAAAGCTTCTGACGGGACCCATTCGCCTATCTCACCCAATGGGATGGCGGATCCACTAAAGTCGTCCATGCCACGACAAAACCCAATTCGCCTATCTTACCCAACGGGATGGCGGATCCACTAAAGTCGTCCATGCCACGACAAAACCCAATTCGCCTATCTTACCCAACGGGATGGCGGATCCACTAAGGTCGTTCATACCACGACAAACCCATTCAATTCGCCTATCCTCTCCAGCGAGATGGCGAATCCTCAAAGTCGTTCCAATCACGACATTCTCTGTCATGTTAACATTAAACCTCTGACAAAATCAACTCTCCAATCCTCTTCCAAAGGATGGTGGGTCCTCAAAGTCGTTCCAATCACGACATTCCCTGTCACGTTAACATTAAACCTCTGACACAATCTACTTACCAATCCCCTCCATAAGAGTGGTAAGTTCCCCCACAGTCACTCCCATCGTGACAAAACCCCCATCAGGTTAATGATCACCTCTGATGGTTGGCGCCGTTATTCCAGCGAATAACATAGCCTAAGTAATAGCCTACCACGCGATGTGTTATTACTTCTGTCAAATAGTCACACTCCTACGTCCCTGAACTATTCGGCCTATTCCAGCTATCCTAACATCCCCTTAGGGTAACTGATCGGTAGCGGCCTACCACGCGAGGGTCCCTACAAGAATCGAGCGTCACATTCCTACATCTCTGACGATTCGATTATCATCTGTCGCCGCCTATTCAGACGACGACCACTGTCAAGAGCAGTTCGGCAGACAACAACTCTGCCAAATCCTCAAGCGACAGCTTGCCGAGTGGCAAGTCGAAATTGAGTCCTCCACTCGACCGCAGCAGCGAACGGCTGTTCCCTACTGCAAGCCGAGCGTTACTCTCTCGATCTCACTGGAGCTACAACGCGGAAATCGGGATCAACCTGATCCCACGCTGTGAGCGACCGAGAGCAGAACGAGAGTCCGAAATGACTAAGTTCAGAACAGAACGGTCAGAAGCTCACCAAGTTCAACTCAAATACCAGAACAACACAAACAAAAAGAAAAGGAAACTGTGCATACGAAACAGCAATAAACAAAGGCTTAAAGCCATTACAGGCCAAAGTTTACAAACATAAGTTTTTCAAGTTGTGGTGCTTGGAAATTGAGTTGACAAATGACAAAACAAAAAAAAAAAAAAAGAAAGAGAAGGGAGGGGGCCATCACAGGAACTTTAGTAGACTGAAGGAGCCGATCTTAGCTTTGATCGCGGCTCGCTCCGCCGCACGACTGATCTTCGCCTTCTCCTTTCGTTCCTGCTGCCGCCTGGCTAGGGCCGCCTGGCTGTCCTCTTCCTCCTTGCGAAGGAGCTCCAGTGCCCTCTCAACCTCCCTGGCAGCCTCGCCGAGCCTCCCCAACTCGCGCGAACGCTCCTGCAGCTTCGCTTCTCCACGAAGAGTGCCGGCATCCTCGTGGAAAGCCCGGTCCAAGTAAGCGTCCATCCGGTCCGTTACCGTTTGGTGCCGCTTTCTCAGACATCTGAGTTCAGCCTCCTTCGCCTGGATACACTTCGCCCGCTCGTTGCGCCCAAGCAGGAAGTGCAGTGGGGGAGGCGGCGACTCATTGGAAAGATCTTCGTGAGCCAGTTCCTCGAGGCGGTACATCCACCCCTCCACGAGCTCGAGCTCTCGCTCACATCGCTGTGTGAGCGAGTCATCGCCCGCACGGCGGACCGCCTCCAGACGTCTCTCTACCAGGGGGAGCGAATCGTAGTATCGCTCACCTCCCATGCTGACGGCTAGGGCACACCCGTGCACCAAATCCACCAATTCTTTGAGCGGCACGAAAGCGGGGTGAGCCACAGGGTCCGGAATGGGGTATTCCTGGACCGGGCTCACCGGGGCGGCAGGGGGAGCGCCAACGTTCACGACGGTGGCGGAGGAGCCGACACCTTCGCCGTCACTATGATCGGGAGAGGAGGCCATGAAGGGGAGAGGTTTTCTTTTCTTTTCTGGCAGATTTCGCTCGAAGCAGTCAAGACTTGGCCAAAGGATGGCAAGTGCGGAAGTATATACCAAGAGATCCAACGGTTGGGATTCATTACCCCAAGCCATCAAGCGGTCCGAACGCTCTGCGACGCTTCGAACTCAGCGCCATTGAAGGCTACTCTCGAAACACCAAATCGACCGATCGGATTAAGCGGGAGGCAGAACGATCAGTCACTTCACCAATAAATGAGCGTTAAATGCGCCTGCACGGTCTCGGTTGGCGAGCACTCGGGTCCGCCGACCGACGCGTGGCGTAAGCTTCGCCAACAGTCAGATATCGGACCTTTAGACGAACTCGCCATCATGCGAGTGTTGCCCGCGGTTCAAATCCGCCGTCAATTAAATGTGGTTTTCGACTCCAACTCAAACCATACGGATTTCGCCTGTAGCATAAATTCGTCAGCAATTGGGCAAGATTCGCCACAACCGAACCTCGCTTTCAAACGAATCCGTCACCACCAGGGATTCGCCCACGGTTCGAATTCGCCAGCAGTCGAAGTTAATCCCCACAGCGAACCCACCGGCGGTTTAATACGACTCTCTCGGCGAATTCGCCAATAAATACTCGAATCAAGCCTTCGCCCGAAGGGGGTACTATCTGAAATTGCTGATGGCCGTGCCAAAGGAGTATTAAAGGGGTTGTATCCAAAAGGAACATGACGAGGAAGAACACAAGCTGCATCAAATGCTTCTAGACAGTACATTTGAACAAAGTTATGTTTTTTGCAAATAGCGAAAGGCATAGTATTTTGTTCAAAAAGGCAAAACATGCACCCAGTGTTTAAGATAATACATCTAAACAAAATCATGACTTCACGAGTCATGACATAGTTTCAAAAGCAAGACAGATAAACAGAGTATCTTAAGCAGGAATACATAGCAGAAATTTCAATCAAACACGCTAAAAGTAGAGATCTCCTCCTTGACCAGGTCCACCTTCCTCGCGTGGTCCTCCCGAGCCTTGTCTTTGGCTGTTTCCCTGATTCGTTCCTCAAAGCTCGACCTGGCAGCAGCGTCCTTTTCACGCAAAGCCCGAAGACGTTGGGCTTCTTCCTCAGCCTTCTTGCCAGCCTTGACGACATCGGATTGAAGCCCCTTCCAATTCGTCTCCGCTTGCCTCAATTCGGCTCTCAGACGAGCCATGATGCGATTGAGGTCAACGACTTGGTCCCCTAACTGTTGTTGTTGACTCACCCAGAAATCAACGATAGACTCCGAATCAGCAATTTCTTTGGAACGGGCCTCCTGTTCCTGAGCTTCCAAACGTCGAAGGTGGACCAGACAAGACTCCACGTCCGGGCCCTCCCGCAGCAATGCCTCTAGCCCTGTCATACGCGACTCCAGAAGATGAAGTTCTCGCATACAACGGGTGAAAAGCCGATTTTCGCCGGATCGTCGGATGTCTACCGCACGGTCCAGGAGAGATTGCTTGAAACTGGCAAAACTACCCAAGCCGAGATCGACAAGAGAAATTACCTGTCTCACGGCGTTCTCGAACTCCTCGACGCGGGCCTGCCAAGACAAGGAGCCAGGGGGAGTAGGTTGTTGACCAGGGGCGAGCGCCGCAATTGGGGGAACCTCGAGACAAGGTTCCATTCCTGGTTGCGGAGCGGAACCTTGGGCAGGAGGAGCCTCCGGGCTCTCGGGCTCATCATCGGATATCAAGATAGGTTCCGCCTCATGCTCCTCAGGAAGCGGTGCATCATCGTGGGCTGAGAAGCACAGTGAGGGCATAGGGGGGGATCTAAGCAAGAGATACCTATCCATGTCTGAACAGGGTTTGAACTAGGAACGTACCTCCGGCAGCGGCCGTCCTGACCGCACCCGAGGGAGACGCCTCCTTCCTCCTCTTAGAAGTAACCCTCTTCGTCTTCGGTGCCATCTGGGAGACACAAGGTGATCAGGATCTCTTCTGAGAGGAACGATGAGAAAGCCTTGGCTTTTCTTGACGAAGGAAAAAGGTACTAAAATACCCCGATCCTAGACGGTTATATGCAGTTCGATTGGGCCCTTCAGTCCCGAACAGTTGAGGGAGAAGCCGAATATCCCGCATCCTATAGGAATGATTGAAATTCAGTAGTTTCGGAGCATGATCTCTAATCAACGGCCCAGATCGGGCGTGGAGGACGAAGAGACCCATCGCACTGCTGTAATTAAAGCAAGACGGCGCACCCACGCCTCCGTAACTGACATGCACGTGGGCAGACACACGACCCGTTTAAAGCGGAGCTCTCCCCCTGCAAATTAAAATCGCCGTTGATGTGACAACCGCGAATTCGCTCACAGGTAAAATTCGCCTACTGGCAAAGCAGGCCCATGACTGAAATCCGCCAAGGGAAATTTCCCTCAACTGGACGTCAACTGGTGCATTAAAATAACTATACTAAATATAGTATGCACACAAGTCGTAATCGCCAGAAGCAAAAGGATAATTTCATTCATGAAAAGGGAGTCCTATTACAACAAAAAAAAAACTAAAGGCGAATTACAAAGATTTCACTCGCAGTTCCGCCTCACGAATCTTTTCGGCATGGCTGAGCTCAAGCCTCCTTAAGATCTCTCCACGGATCTCTTCCTCTGTGCATGAGACCAGGTTTTGAATATCATCCTTGACATCCTTGAGAGCTCGATCCTTCTCCCCAACAGTGTCGGTGGTCAATTGCCGGCGGGACTCAACATCCTCCAGCTCCTTTGCCACCTGATCAAGGGCCTCCCCTTGAACAGCCAGAGAAGCTTGCGCGTCAGCTATGACCCGTTTCAGCCTCTCCACTTCAAAGGAAATTCGGGAGAACCGGCTATCAACCGTCTCTTGCTCGCGAGCCACCCGTGCATCCTCGGCTTTGGCCCGCTCCAACTCCGCTGACAACTTTAACTCCAGCGTCAGATTCTCATCCAGGCGACGATCCCGATCTGCCAGGGTTACTCGAACTTCGCGAGAGGCGATATCAAAGAGATTGGAGCTCTCCGCACGAAGAGTGAGCAGCTGCTGAACCGCCACCTCCACTTTGTTCAAGCGCTGAAAATAGGGCCTCGCTGCAGCAGCGCCGAGCCTCTTACGCAAGAAGGACGCATCGTCCTCAAGGACTTCCTTGAATTCCTCGAAGGGATAATTCCCCTCCAAGACCTGGCGAGTGCAGTGAGCCAGAGTGTCTTCGAAATTGGCCACAGCTCGCTCCACCTGCCTCTTTCGCCAGCATTCCATAGGAGAGAGGGCGGCCTCTTCAACAGAGGACGAAGCCACGATCGGAGCACCGGTGGTCACAATCGCAGGAATGGCGACTGGCGCTGCCGGAGCCGGAACAATCGCTGGCGCCGCCAGAACGGCAGTGACAGAGTCGCAAGCCACCACAGGTGAGGAGCTGACCATTAGTCCGACGGGAGTTCCCCCTTGAACGGGAGACTCTCGCACTGAGCGTTCACCCCCGACCGACGTCCCCTCGAAAGCGGAGGTTCCCTCTTGTTGACCCACAGGAGTCGATACTTCCTCTTCGCTCGATAGCGCCTCGTGAATTGAGACGTTGTCGTCTGTCTCAGATTCGCCCGAATGACTCCCCCAAGAGGGAGGGTCCTCCTTACCAGTTACTCCATGAGAGGGGCCAACTGCGAATACAAAAAAAAATGTGATGATGACAATCAGTACCCCCTTAGCCTAGAAGGGTCAACAGCATTGAAACTCATGCTTACTCGAACCCCCTGGTTCTCTTTCACCTCCACTCCCCTCCTCTTCGTCAGAAGGGATGGGGATCGCTTCCTCGGCTGCACCTACATGAATTCAATGTGAACGGTCAGAGGATGCGAATCCAACTTCTTACACAGAAGCATTGCGCCGAAAGATTACCTCTTGGTGCAGATGCAGGAGTCGTCAAGGCCCCCGCCTGTGACTCCACTCCCGAGGAAGGAAGCGTGTCCTTCGGAATCGCCGGAGCCACTTGCGGCGCAGCAGAAGGAGCAGGTCGAGCTATTTCCGCCCCAGAGACGGTAGCTGCCCGATCGGCCGCCGCTCTGGTGGTCACCGTAGTCTCCTCGCCACGGGCCCTCTTGGCCACTTCCACTCTAGAGCTCTCCGCCGCTTCTCGCTGCCGTTTTGAAAGCAACGAACTGCTCGGAGATAACAGGGGCGCTCCCATACGCCCAGCAATCGCACTACGGGCTTGCTCCAGGCGCTTGCTCACCCGGGTTAACTCAGCAGGCTCCCTCCGCTCGCCTTGGGAATCTAAAGGAAGACTGGGAGGAGGAGCTCGTGTTTCGGGCGCTTCGGGTTCGCCTGGACCCACACCCTCACCCTCAGAATCTCCTGTAGGGTCCTCCATGAACAATTCCCTAGCCGTTGCACGGCCCCTTCGCCTCGAAGGTCGAGGAGCTCCTCGTGGGTGATGTCTGTGCTCCGCCAGGCACGAACTCTGGAACCGGAAGTCGGTAGGATCAGCGCTGGCGCCCCGATACCACCGGCAATACGAGAACGTATGGTGCAAGTCGCGATCCTTTGAGGGTAACTCAAAGCGAGCATCGGTGCCGCCAGCATGAGTCCAGAACCATCCGCGAGCTCCATCCACCAGCCCTCCTTCAAACCGCAGTTGGGGATTGACGTTGCCCACGTACAATTGGTCATACCCAAACTGGCGGGCGAACCTGCAGGGGATGTACGGCTCAAGATAGCACGACGAGCCCGTTCTCAGAACGTGATACCCTGGCCGGATGTTTACCAACCAGCGAAAAGCGCCGCGAGGGAGGGTTGTGTAGCGGTCCGCCGTCGGCGCATCCCTGAGGGATTCTCCGTATCCGCCCCCGCTGAAATAGGGGAAGGAACGGCGAAAATTGTAATTCCCAAAGTGGGAGAGCATCTTCCGCGCATCAGGGATGTCCTTGCACTTCCAGGAGCACTTCTCCAAGCGCCGAACAAACGGGACAAACTTGTCACCTTGGAGAGCCGCCGGAGCACTCATCAAGCACTCACAGTGGTATACGAACCACGCCATCAGATAGGTATACGACAGCCCCACCCGGGGGTTGGGAGTCCTGATAACCTCTCCTTCTCCCTCATCGACAGTCGACACGCGGCAGAACTGAGCCGTCAGGGTGCGGAGCCCCCGATGGATGCACGCTATCGTCGCCGATACCAAGGAATAAGACTTCCCGTGAGCTAAGCAAACCGCCGGGTACACGACTTCGACGGGAAGAGCCTCAAAGGAGTGAGTGGGGACTACGCACCTCTTCAACCATAACATGAGGTACCCCGCAAACAGCGCCTTCCCAGAGATTGGTGACTCCGCCTGATGGTGGAACGAGTGGAGGACGATACCAGACTTGAATCCGCCTTCATCACGGTCGAGAGTCATGTTACCCCCTTCTTCGGCTATCCTTGCCTCCACCTCGGACTGGTCGCATGCGCCTAATGGAAGGGCAGGCTGCCCCTTGACGTCGTTCCCCGGGAACAGATAATCAGCCCAGTTCTTGTGGCTGATCCCCTTCTTCTTCCCTTTATGATCTGCTGCCCCCAAGGTGCTGATGCAGATGTGGTAATGGCAGAGTAACTCCCATAAAGTCTCGACCGCCGAGGGCGAATGGCTCAACAGCTGATCGATCTCAGCTTGGTCGGGGACGTATTCCTCATAAGGGAAGTCTCCCAGGGGCAGACCCGACACATCGTGCATCTCATGAGAGGTGATGCCGAGCTCACCGTTGGGGGTGAAGAATGTGCCGCTTTCCGCACAATACAGCTCCAGAATGCTGTGGAACTGAGAAGCGTTGATCCGCAAGCCGTGCCGCGTGGCTTCGATGGCCGCATACAACTCCGTGTTCTTGAGATCGGCATTCTCAGCCAGAACACGGTCAGTGATCTTGGACCACCAAGTGTCGCTGCCGGGTGCAGAATAAACCCACCCCGGAGCTCTGAAATCCTTCGGTGGAAAACTCCCTCCGACTCGAAAGAAACAATGACGAAAGGTCTCCGCCGCTGATATCGATTCCCCCACGGGCAGTTCAGCGGACATTAAGCCAGGACGTAGACCCGTCACGCGCTTACAGGAGCCATGCACTCCATATCCGGCGGTAGAACCCGTGAATACGCCACAGGTGACCCCGTCTTGAGTGGGGGTCAGCTCCCAGTTCATCGTCCGAGGAACCGCGAGGGATCGCAGCTCAACGATCGAGAACCCCCTCGACATACTGGGGAGGTAGTAGTGAATCCCTTCTACCGTGTGGAACCACATGCTCTCCTTGAGCAACAAGGCAGAGGGGTCGGTCATGGCGTCGCCAAACAAGAATTGAGGTTTCGGCAATTCTGCCCTGGCATCATCCGTCAACGCCGCGTCGGTCGTCAACTCGTGCAGCGTCAGGTGGTGACCGTCCGTGACCCTCTTTATCAAGCCGTCTGGCTTGTCGGCGGCAAACGCGGGTAACGGAGCCAAGGAGGGAAATCTAGGGGGTGCCGTGTAGTTCGTACCACCGGCGTGGCCAATGGCCACACCCTCCGAGAAAGCCTCATCGAAAAAAGTCGCTGTAAGAAAGGAAAATCGATTAAGACAAAATCCGCCAAAAAGGCGAAATCGCCCATCAAACAAAGACAGACGGAATCGCCTATCAAAAAAAAGAAGGGGGGGAAAGGTCGCCTCCCTCTCCCCCAAGGGGCAAATAGGGCTAACTTTGCCCCCAAATTGGGGGAAGCTGCCAAAAGCGGCGGGATTCCAGGACAGTGAGCAACACTCATCTCCCCAAATCCGACGCCTAAGACCCACACGAGGTAACCCAACAAACTTATCGACGTACCTGAGCGCGACTCCGGGGCACTGGCGGGCATGCCGGCGGAGAGACGATCGGAATAACCTCCAGGGCCTGCACCTCTCACTTTGCGCTTCCTAGTTTTTGGAGCCATTGAAAGATGGGGCGGGAATTCTCGTCTTAGAAGTTTCTTGCAAGATTCAAGAGCACGGTGGATCCCAGAGGAGGAAAACAGCGGGTTTAAAAAAGAGGAAGGTTGCCCACGTGGCCACAACTGCCCTCGAACGGGAAAACGTGGCCACAATCGAATTCGACGGCCCAGATCACCCTCATCGACGGTTGCATCCAGCGGTTGAATTCGAAAACCACGGCCACGATCAGGACGAGGCGCGTTGAGCGGAGTCGAGTTGTCAAATCGTGACCAGGCCACACCGCCTTAGCTGGAAAGACACGAAGCCCCGCAGGCAAGCGCGTGGCCTACTCACATTAGGCCTGATTTCGCCTAAGGAAAGGGTCCCGACGGCGAAAACTTGAATGAAATCCGCAAGTCTTCCAAAATTTCGCCATCAAGTCCTAATTTCACCCGCATGACTCACACACCTTTGAGAAGCAGGCGGTTTGTCCAAAATCTAGGAACTATCAAAGTGGTTTCGTTTAAACCCGCGCCCCAGGCGGCTAAGGGTCAGAGTAGAAATCTTAGCACTAAGCCTAAGGGAAACTACTCGACAACTCATCATACTGAGGGGAATAGTATGGCTAGCCCGATTCAAACGGTAATCGGTAAAGGCAGGTCAAACCCGTTGATAGCTGAGGGTTTGCTAAAAATCCTAGTGCACCTGGTCCAAAACGTCTTCATTCAAAGTATTCCAGACCACACGTAAGCCGGTTTTGGTCTGAAAACTTTGAAGGGGGTCTTGTAGATGGTAAAAACTACCGCGGCAGATTAGCAAACGAATTCGCCCACAGAACAGGACCACCTTCTCTTAGGCCACTAAGCGGATTCGCTGGCACACGAATCCTCCCTCACTAACCAAATCCGCCCGCCAGGAGAGTGCTCAGACCCGCCCTCGTGTGCCGAAGCCACTTGCAGAGAGCCACGTCTGCCTGCGTAAGCCGAAAGCCGGGTTTCCAGGGACAAGCCTCCCCTGTCTCCCACGATGCGACAGGAGGGGGGAACAGCGTCCCAAGTCCGTCCGACGTCCGCCCGCAATTCAAGCGAACGGGACAGACGCCGGACCGACCTGCATTCTCATAAATGCAGGTCACCTCACCCATTAGAACGGAGGGCCAGGGCCATGACGCGCCGAAAGCTATCCGAAGCTCG
>BQKN01053404.1:0-19582 GCA_022839385.1 Asparagus kiusianus | reverse complement strand
CCGCCTCTATTCGAACATAGGAAGAGGAGAGAGAGGCACGACGCCCCGGGACCGCCGGAAGGTCATTCGGTACCTCACCGCACCAGTGAGTGGACGGGTGCCAGAGCCGTCTGCATCCACATAAATGCAGCGCGCCGCGCCCCGAGCGAAGGGTCAGAGCCATCGGCGTTCGATGAGATATCCAAATCCACTCGAGTGCCTGGTAGTCGCTGTCACGAGTACGAGGAGGGGCTTTCCCACTCCTATACGACGTGACGCGACCTGTAGCCCCATAAGCAACCATTTGTTGTACAGGGGACAATAGGATGTCTTTGGACAGTGCATGGTCACATCCCATGGTCCAAGGGACATCTGGACTGTCCCCCTCCCACTTAAAAAGAGCTTCCTACAGCAACCTAAAAAAAAAAAAAGGGGGAAGAGATCGATAGATTGAGAGATCGGAGAAAAACATCGATCAACAGGAGAACCGATCAGCTAATCGGAAAATCTCCAAACTCCGAGCTCCGATCGCCGGCGAACTAGAGGATTCGAACTCCTTTCGCCCGGAGCTTCTACTGAGTACTGAAGCTCTCCAACAACCTCGGTCGAACCGTCCAAGGGAAGCAGACCCGGCGCGAGCACCGGGCGAAGCATCCTGTAGCTACCGTAAAGTCCCCACAAATATAAACAAGGAGGGCATTCCCTCCGCTTCTGTTGTAATTCAGATTGATTTAGTTTGTAATAAGCTTTCTTATAAATACAAACGAAATCCCTCCCCTTTCCCGGGAAAATCAGAAATTTACACCTACACCCACGTTGGCCGCATACTCCAAATCGCGAGCAAGGCGAATCCGTCTTCACTAATTGAATCCGCCCGCAAGGGAGATACTCGAATCCGCCTTCGTGTGCCGAAGCCACTTGCAGGGAGCCACGTCTGCCTACGTAGGCCGAAAGCCAGGTTTCCAGGGACAAGCCCTCTCTGCCTCCCACGATGCAAGGTAAGGAGGCACAGTGCCCCAAGTTCGTCAGACGGCAGTCCGTAATTCAAGCGAACGAGACGGGCGCCGAACCGGCCTGTAGACTCATAAATGCAGGTCGCCACACCCGTCAGAATGGGAGGCCGAAGCCATGACGTGCCGAAAGCTATCCAGAGCTTGCTCAGGCACGCAACGTCCATTCTCCCGCCCCTATTCAGACATAGGGTGAAGGGAGGAAGAGTACAGCACCTCAGGACCGCCGGATGGTCACTCGGTACCTCGCCGCACAAGTGAGCGGACGGTTGCCAGAGCCGTCTGCGTCCACATAAATGCAGCGTACCGCGCTCCAAGCGAAAGGTTAGAGCCACCAGCGTTCGACGAGCTGTCCAGGTCCACTCAAGTGTCTGGCGGTCGCCGTCACGAGTGTGAGGAAGGACTTTCCCGCTCCTACACGACGTGACACGACATGTAACCCCAAAAGACAACCGTTTGTTGTACAGGGGACAATAGGATGTCCTTGAACAGTGTATGGTCACATCCCATGGTTCAAGGGACAGCAAAAATGGTCCCCCTCCCACTTAAAAAAGGCTCCTTGCAGCAGCAAAAAAAAAAGGAAAAAAAAGAAGAAAAACAGAAGATCGAACCATCGTAGAGAATCGGAAAATCCCCAAGCTCCGAGCTCCGATCGCCGGCGAACTAGAGGATTCGAACTCTTTCACCCAGAGCTTCTACTGAGTACTGAAGCTCTCCAACAACCTCGGTCGAACCGTCCAAGGGAAGCAGACCCGGCGCGAGCACCGGGCGAAGCATCCTGTAGCTACCGTAAAGTCCCCACAAATATAAACAAAGAGGGCATTCCCTCCGCTTCTGTTGTAATTCAGATTGATTTAGTTTGTAATAAGCTTTCTTATAAATACAAACGAAATCCCTCCCCTTTCCCGGGAAAATCAGAAATTTACACGTACAGAAGATGGCGACCACAGTGGGAGAAGCTGTTTCTTCAAACGAAATGGTGGTAGCTCAGTTCGACGAGGTTGTTGTTGGGACGACAGTGGAGTCCCTAGAAATCGAGTTCGATCAGGCCAAGTACGAAGAGTACTTGTCTTCCTCCTCTTCCGGTGGCGAAGCGTCCCGCAAGCGCCGCAGAGCCCTGCACGGGAGCCGACCTCAGACGGCCAAAGCTCCCGCATCAGAAAACTCTACCGGAGTCCCGATAGGGAAGTCCACCCCAAACGCTCTCGAGGCCAAGTCCCATATCGAGAACAGGGAGGAAGGGTCTACTAAATGGGTCGCCAAACGACCTTCAGTAGCGCCTGTCCCGAAAGAGACACCAGTTCGTTCCGGCACAAGCCACCCCGCCGCTGCTCACGCAAGTTCCCCCTCCGCTGGGAGAACTAACCAACAGCAACGACGGAAGCTTGTCGGGCAGAAAGCCCAAACCTCCGCTTCACACAACGGCCTGAACCACCATACAGGCCTGAGAAGCGAAAGACGAGAGGGTAACTCGCCCAACATCACGAGGCCCTCCAAATCAGGGGCCCTAACCGAGAAGGAGGGGACCACCCGCTCAGGTGGACTTCGCTTTTCAGGTCATATCCCTGACGCGAACAAACCACCCCAAGTGAGTAGGCCTATCCAAAAAGGCGAATCCTCGAAGGCTGGCGAGCCTCGCCATGAGATCTTGGTGGATAAGCGCAAAGGCAAGGAGATAGGCGACGCGTCGCGAGCCAGCTCGTTTAAACAAAGGGCTGAGACTCGCCTACGCGCTAGAGTTTGCCCAAGCGTGAAAGCTCGCCCGACAAGGCGAAACCGCCTAACTCCGACGCCGCAACATTCCACCCTTTGTGCACCAGAGAGCACATCCAGAGAGCCTTCGTATGCTCACCCAGGTGATCCTTCCGAGGCTGGGGGTTGTCACCAACCACCCATGGAAGATCTACGAGAATATTTAATTCGCAAGCGCACCATACACGAGGTGAACCCTCAGTGCCACTGCGAAAGGCTCATTCACACAGTGCTCGCCGACTGCCAATGCGTAGGAACGGCGAAACCTTCCGTGTTTGAGAGAATTTCTCGACAACCCTCTCGACAGAGGACCTCTCGTCGGAGGCGTCGTCACCAAAAGAGACGCGCTACTGACGACCCAGAGCTCTCGTCCGTCACGATCAACATGACGGACAAGGGCAAGACGGCATTTTCCGATTCCCCAGATTCAGAGTCCATTCTGGGACTCGACCCTTGGTTCGCCCAACACCAGCAAGAGGGCATATACCAGCGTACCCGTAGTCGCAGAAGGATGAGGAGCGGGATTGACTACTCCGTCGTAGCACCTCCCTCCTACCGCGAGGACGAGGTTCACTCGGCAGCGGCCACGTCTCAAACTTCGCACTCAAGTCAGGACGCGAGGGCGCGGGTGCACATGACTGACCTTACCCATGACCAGACGGTCGCTCAAAAGCTCGAAGAGCAACAGGCGACCATCGACTCTCTGCGGGAGATGATGGAACAGCTTCTGAACAAGAAGAAGAAGAAGAAAAGAATCCAACGCCCCTTACCGCGGCAAACGGGGGATAGAGAATGGGTACCTCCTCACCGTCCGGCGATGGAAACGGAAGATGACAATAATCGACAATCCGATTATTCTTCCAAGACGTCGCTAGGGACGTCGCACACCGGGGATGGCTCCCGCGACAAGAGGTTCGATGAGTTCCAGGACCAGCTCAACGCGCTGAAGCTTCAGCAAAACATGAATAAGCTGGGGGTGGTCCGCCCCTACCCTGTCGAATGGGACACGGTCCCATACCCAGCAAAGTTCAAGCCGATCAGCTTGGTGCAGTTTGACGGCAAGGGCTCGCCCTCGCAGCACATCTACTACTTCATGGCACAAACCGGATTCCTTACCGGAAACGACGCCATTCTCACGCGACTCTTCATAGGCACCCTCAAGGGGGTGGCCTTTGAATGGTTCCGCAAGCTGGAGCCCGGCACCATCAAAGCATGGGTCGACGTCAAAAAGCTCTTTTTAGCCCGCTTCTTCGACGATGACACCGAAGTATCAATGGCCACTCTCCTCGCAGAAAAACAATGAAAGTCGGAGTCGGTCAATGATTTCGTGAAGAGATTCCGGAACCGATCGGTCTACTGTCGAGATCAAGTTTCCGAGGCGACATTGATTGAGATGTGTCGCAACAACCTGTCGATCCACATCCTATCCAAAATAGGCACGGTGGAGACCCGGACATGGAAAGAACTTGTTCGTCAGGGCGAACAAGTAGAAAACATGATCAAGAGGCTCGAGGCCGAAGAACCTCAGCCCAAGAAAGGAGCTGCAGAACCAACTGCACCAATGAATCCCCCTCGAACAAGGGGAAAGGAGATCATGGTAGTCGACTCTGCCCCAGCACCAAAGACTGCCCCGAGGCCGAAGCCTAGGCAATTTGAACAACGCCCCCCGCGGCAGTATGACTTCAAAGAGGACCAGGTGGTAGCGACGCTCGATACTCTACTCAAGAGTGGTCGAATCAAGCTGCCTGAGGCCACGAAGCCTGAAGAGGCGGACAAAACCGGTGACCCAACCTACTGCGCTTATCACCGGTTCCTTGGTCACCACACGACCAAATGCTACGTCCTCAAAGACAAGCTCCAGGCTCTCTACGACGCGGGGGTCTTGAAGAAGGAGAAGGTCCAGAAGCAGGTGACCACCAACATGATCACCCTTAGCTTCGGGACAAACCTCCCAGAGGTCCAAGCTCCAGCGGGGGTAGTTCCTATCCCCAAAGCGATTCTGAAGATCACCAACGACGATCCTCACAACCAGCGAGAGAAGGGCTTGGTTCCACAGACTCTACCCTCAGGGCAGATAATGTGGGTTCACCCAGACCTCCTCAACGATGAACAGTGGACTACAAAGTCTCCAAAGGAGCCCAAGAGAAAACACTGTAACGTCATCTATGCAACCCCAGACACAGATGACATAGTAGTAGCCTCCCTGACCGATTTCGAGGAGGACGCCAACATCTTCGCCACGAGGGCGGGAAAGGATTTCGCCAAAGAATATCCCGCGAGGGTAGAGAACGCGGTAAAACCTCCCGCGAGGCCTACCGCCACAACCCCTCCCAATCCAGATGCACCCAGCTCAAGCCGCCAACCTTTCCGGTTCAATGTGCTCGCACAGTTGAAAAGCATCCCGGCGCGAATCACCATGTATGACCTCCTCCGGTTGTCCAGGTCCACTCGCGAAGCCCTACAGGAGGCGTTGGCAGATTCAGAGGCTTTCTCGACCCATTTCTTAAAAGAGACGGAGGCGGAACAAGAATGTGCAAATTGTTGCCAGGTCTCGGATAGACGGGTCCCGTGCATCACCTTCACTCCTGAAGATATGCTCATCAAGAGTACGACTCACGATCGACCACTGTACTTCACGGGTTATGTCGGATCGGCGAGAGTGGATCGGATCCAAGTCGACCCGGGCTCCGCACTGAGCATCGTGCCTCTGAAATTGATCAAGCATTTGGGGATACCGCCGAAGCGTCTGTACTCAACCACCACAACCATCTTTGGATTTAACGCCACAGGGACGCGGCCGCTGGGCAAAATCCGCCTGAAATGCCGCTTAGGCGACATGAAGACAGAGGTGACCTGCTATGTCATCGATGCCGAGCCTTCCTACAACATGATCCTAGGACGCCCGTGGATCCATGGCAATCGAATAGTCCCATCCACTCTGCACCAATGTTTGAAGTACGTGGACGACTACGAGCGTGTGAAGACAGTGGTGGCCGACAGACAACCCTTCAAAGGCGTCGAAAACTATTTCACCGACTCTCTGCTGTATCAAGACCCCGTCGAACCGCCGATTGAGGAGCCGGAAAGCGGCAACGAAGCGGACAGCGAGCCTGAGTACGGCGACAATCTAATCTTAAACGATTTCGAGTCAATTGTAATTGGTTACGAGAGTCATCATGTAACCAACGCTGTTCAAGTAGGAAAGATTGTCGTCAATGTAAAATCCAACTTTGCTTATGTGTCGTCTTGTTCTACGTCTGAAGACGATGAACCCAACGGCCTATGGTCGGAACTCTACCGAGATCCTTCCCTGCACATGCCGGTCTGCTCGTCGTACGCCGCGAGGGGACCGCTGGTTGATCCGTCGCAAGCCGTATTTGTTGTGCCAGCCCGAAATAAATATCGAAAAGACATTATTTTTGGCCGGATCGATCAGCCCTTACACACGCTCTGGGACGAGTCCGAAGACGAAGACCCAGCACCCCAGTTTTCGCAATACAGTCGAATTGCGAGACGCATGATGAGCGACATGGGGTACGACCTCACTCGTCTAGAAGGCCTCAATTACGGCCGAGGACGCAAGACGGTCATCCGACCTGCTCACGTACCTAAGAGGAAGCCCTCGAATTATTTTAACCGGACTAGGAGAGGCTTAGGCTACTCCTCCTCCTCGTCCGACTTATGCTTCCCCGTCAACGAAGATTCCGACTATGCATGTTCAGGAGATCAGTCGTCAGAAACCTCGGCGTGGGACTCAGATGTCAGCGTGAGGGACCTATTCGATAGCCTCACGATCAACATGGCTACAATGGACCCTGCCGAGATGGCGACAGATGAACAACTCCCGCTCTATGACGAGACATGGGATCGCCATGTTAATGCCCAGTGGAGTAGCCGCTTCGAGCAACGAGAACCGCCCACTGAGGACGAAATCCTCCAAGTGAACATGGGCACTGACGAAAGTCCCAAGCCCATATTCATCAGTGGTAGCCTGCCTCCTCAAGAAAAGGAGGATCTCATCACCCTCATACGGGAATACATCGACGTCTTCGCATGGAATTACGAGGACATGCCTGGTTTGGATCCGCGGGTCGCCACATATCGCCTCAACATCAGCCCAGACGCCAAGCCAGTCAAGCAGCAGCAAAGGCGGTTTCGCCCCCAGATCATGGAGGCGATCGAGGCTGAAGTAAAGAAGCTCATCGAATCCGGCTTCATCAGAGAGGAACAACACCCCGACTGGGTGGCTAACATTGTTCCAGTGCTGAAGAAAAACGGTAAGATCCGCGTCTGCATCGATTTCAGAAACCTCAACTCTGCGTGCCCAAAGGACGAATTTCCCCTGCCCATCACGGATGTCATCATTGACAACACGTGCGGATTCGAGAGGATGTCCTTCATGGACGGTTTCTCGGGGTACAATCAAATCAAAATGCACCCCGAGGACGAAAAACACACCTCATTCAGAACTCCCATGGGGGTGTACTGCTACACGGTCATGCCCTTTGGACTCAAGAATGCCGGCGCAACCTATCAACGCGCCATGAGCATGATCTTTCGAGAGCATCTGCGAAAGACAGTGGAATGCTATGTGGACGATCTCGTCGTGAAAAGTCGCCACCACGGCGACCACCTTCAAGATTTGAGGACGATGTTCGAGCTCATGAGGGCTCACCAGCTCAAGATGAACCCCACGAAATCATTCTTAGGGATGACTAGTGGTAAGTTCCTCGGTTTCGTCGTCACGACGAAAGGGATCCAAATTGATCCAGACAAGGTGCGAGCCATCCAAGAGCTCCAACCACCCCGGAACCTCAAAGAATTGAGGGGTCTCCAGGGACGATTGGCCTATATCCGAAGATTTATCTCAAATCTTTCGGGCAAGTGTCAGCCGTTCTCTAAGCTCATGAAGAAGGGCACCTCCTTCGTGTGGGACGAGCCTTGCCAGCAGGCCTTTGAGGACATCAAGGCTTACCTTTCAAATCCGCCGGTCCTCGCTGCGCCGATTTCAGGGAAACCGTTTCTCATCTATATTCGGGCTATGGAGCACTCTCTGGGTGCTCTCTTGGCACAAAACGACGACGCCGGCCACGAGCAAGGCATCTACTACCTCAGTAGGACCCTGCAAGGCGCCGAACAACGGTACCCAATGGTCGAAAAAGAATGTTTGGCCTTGGTGTTCACCATCCAAAAGATGCGACACTACCTGGTTGGCCAGACAATCCATGTCATCTCACGAATGAATCCCATTCGAGTCTTTATGACACAACCTGCGGCATTAAATTGGCGTTTAGCTAGATGGGCACTTCTGCTATCCCAGTATGACATTCACTTCATGCCACAGAAGTCAGTCAAAGGACAAGCCATATGCGATCTCATGGCCAGTCACCCACTGGCATCAAAAACCGACTTATTTGAAGACTTGCCAGACGAACCACTTGAAGTCAACATAACTTCGTTGCCAGATGTGTGGCAGATGTTCTTCGACGGTGCGTCTCGCGCAGCCCCGGATGGCTCTATTGTTGCTGGAGTGGGGGTAGTCATCACTTCTCCGCACAACCACGTACTGCCCCGGGCCTTCTCTTTGACAGAGCCATGTACCAACAACGTGGCCGAGTATAATGCATTACTCATCGGACTCGAGTTGGCCAAAGAGCTAGGAATAAAGCATCTCCAAGCTTACGGCGATTCCCAGCTCATCGTCAAACAGATGACAGGCGAATATGAGGTCAGAAACGAAGACCTGATCCCACTCCACAAGGCAGCCACCCGGCTAGTGAAATCATTTGAGAATTTTCACATTGAGCATGTGCTACGTTCCAAGAACACACATGCGGACGCCTTGGCTTCTTTGGCGGCCAACTTGGCTCAACCATTCGGAACGATCCAGTCGGTCACAGTGGCGAGCAAGAAGCTCTTTCGGCTGAAAGACGCTCCGGAAGTAAACGCCACCCATCAAGTCTCAGATCAGCCCAGTGCTGAGGACTGGCGCCTCCCGATCATCGATTACGTCCTTTACGGCGTATTGCCCGAGGATGCAAAGGAGCGAGAGTCAGTCCGGAGACGTGCTACGAGATTCTACTACGACTCGACCACCAAGACGTTGTATCGAAGGTCATACGACGGTTTGTTGCTTCGATGTCTCTCGAAAGCAGAAGCACAGGAGGCTCTACGCGAGGCCCACGACGGCATCGGCGGAGCTCACCAGCCCGGACCCAAACTTTGGGATCGCCTACGAAGGACTGGTTACTTCTGGCCTGGGATGGTTCAAGACGCCGTCGCCTACGCAAAGCGCTGCCACGAATGCCAGATTCACGCCAACTACATGCACCAGCCACCTGAAGACCTACACCCAACAAAGGCTTCGTGGCCTTTCGAGGCATGGAGGATGGACATAGTTGGACCAATATCCCCGCCATCGGCGAGAGGTCATCGCTTCATTCTCGCGATCACCGACTACTTCTCTAAATGGGCCGAACCGGTCCCCTTGAGAGAAGTCAAGACCAACGACGTGATTAAGTTCATCAAACACCACGTCATTTACTGGTATGGCGTGCCACGACGTATCATTCATGACAATGGTACCCAGTTTGTCAGTCATGCATTCACCAGATTCTGCGACAAGTTCCGAATGCAGAACCTCTCTTCCACGGCCTACAACCCATCAGCGAATGGCTTGGCCGAAGCCTTCAACAAAACGATCATCAAGATTTTGACCAAGTTGACCTCAACCAGCAAACGCGACTGGAACGAGAAGCTTAGCGAAAGCTTGTGGGCGTATCGCACAACGGTTCGCACACCGACTGGCCACACGCCTTATTCTTTGGTATACGGCTGCGAGGCCGTATTGCCATTAGAGATTCAGATACCTTCCCTCCGCGTCGCCCTGGCAACGGGAATGATGGTGGAGGACAACCACCGACAACGACTCGCCGAGCTCGAGGCGTTGGACGACAAACGGTTAGAAGCTCAACAGCACATTGAGTTCTACCAAGCGCGGATGGCTAAGGCTTTTGACAAGAAAGTCAAGCGCCGAGCCCTCAAGGAAGGAGAGCTGGTGTTAGCTGTTCGCCGACCAATGATTCTCACCTCCAAGAAGAAAGGTAAATTCCAGTCCAAATGGGAAGGACCATTCGTAATAGAAACAGTCTATTTGAGTGGCGCCTATCGCCTCGTCAAGCCAAACGGCGACAAGATCATGATGCCTATCAACGGCAAATACTTGAAGAAGTACTACCCTTAGTTCTTCTTCACCAACTCCCACGAGTACATGAGTATAAACTGGTCCTCAAACCCTCCAACTGGTATATGAGGTTAAACTGTCCCTACTCTACCCGCTCTGGCGAAAGCCTCTGGCGGAACCCAATTCGCCTATCTTATCCAATGAGATGGCGGATCCACTAAAGTCGTTCATATCACGATGAACCAACCCAATTCGCCTATCTTATCCAATGAGATGGCGGATCCACTAAAGTCGTTCATACCACGACAAAACCCAATTCGCCTATCTTATCCAATGAGATGGCGGATCCACTAAAGTCGTTCATACCACGACAAAACCCAATTCGCCTATCTTATCCAATGAGATGGCGGATCCACTAAAGTCGTCCATACCACGACAAACCCATTCATTTCGCCTATCCTCTCCAACGAGATGGCGAATCCCCAAAGTCGTTCCAATCACGACATTCCCTGTCATGTTAACATTAAACCTCTGACAAAATCAACTCTCCAATCCTCTTCCAAAGGATGGTGGGTCCTCAAAGTCGTTCCAATCACGACATTCCCTGTCACGTTAACATTAAACCTCTGACACGATCTACTTACCAATCCCCTCCATAAGAGTGGTAAGTTCCCCACAGTCACTCCCATCGTGACAAAACCCCCATCAGGTTAATAATCACCTCTGATGGCTGACGCCGTTATTCCAGCGAATAACATAGTCTAAGTAATAGCCTACCACGCGACGTGTTATTACTTCTGTCAAATAGTCACACTCCTACGTCCCTGAACTATTTGGCCTATTCCAGCTATCCTAACATTCCCTTAGGGTAACTGAGGGATAGCGACCTACCACGTGAGGGCCTCTACAACGATCAAACGTCATATTCATACATCCATGACGATTCGATTGTTATCTGTCGCCGCCTATTCGAACGACGACGACTGTCAAGAGCAGTTCGGCAGACGACAACTCTGCCAATTCCTCAAGCGACAGCTTGCCGAATGGCAAGTTGAAGATGAGTCCTTCAGTCGGCCGCAGGAAGCGAACGATTGTTCTCCACTGCCAGCCGAGGGTTGCTCTCTCGATTCCCACTGGAGCTACAACACGGAAATCGGAATCAACCCGATCCCACGCTGTGAGCAACCGAGAGCAGAACAAGAGTCCGAAATGACTAAGTTCGGAACAGAATAGTCAGAAGCTCACCAAGTCCAACTCAAATACCAGAACAACACAAACAAAAAGAAAAGGAAACTATGCATACGAAACAACAATAAGCAAAGGCTTAAGGCCATTACGGGCCAAAGTTTACAAGCATAAGTTTTTCAAGTTGTGGTGCTTGGAGCACCAACTGAGTTGACAAAACAACAAAAAAAAAGAGGGGGGGGAGACCTAAACGGCGCAAGCATTACAGGAATTTCAGAAGGCTGAAGGAGCCGATCTTGGCTTTGAGCGCAGCCCGCTCCGCCGCACGACGGGTCCTCGCCTTCTCCTTCCGTTCCTGCTGCCGCCTGGCCAGGGCCGCCTTGCTATCCTCCTCCTCCTGGCGGAGAAGCTGCAGCGCCCTTTCCGCCTCCCGCGCGGCTTCGCCGAGCCTCCCCAACTCGCGCGAACGCTCCTGCAGCTTCGCTTCGCCACGAAGAGTGCCGGCGTCCTCGTGGAAAGCCCAGTCCAAGTAAGCGTCCATCCGGTCCGTTACCGTGTGGTGCCGCTTTCTCAGGCGTCTGAGCTCAGCCTCCTTCGCCTGGATACGCTTCGCCCGCTCGTTGCGCCCTAGCAGGAAGTGCAGTGGGGGAGGCGATGACTCATTGGAAAGATCTTCATGAGCCAGTTCCTCGAGTCGGTACATCCACCCCTCCATGAGCTCAAGCTCCCGCTCACATCGCTGTGTGAGCGAGTCATCGCCCGCACGGCGGACCGCCTCCAGACGCCTCTCTACAAGGGGGAGCGAATCGTAGTATCGCTCACCACCCATGCTGACAGAGAGGGCGCACCCGTGCACCAGATCCACCAACTCTTTGAGCGGCACGAAAGCGGGGTGAGCCACAGGGTCCGGAATAGGGTATTCCTGGACCGGGCTCACCGGGGCAGCAGATGGAGCGCCAACATTCACGACGGTGGCGGAGGAGCCAACACCTTCGGCATCACTATGATCGGAAGAGGAGGCCATGAAGGAGAGAGGTTTTCTTTTCTTTTCTAGCAAATTTCGCTCGAAGCAGTCAGAACTCTGCTAGAGGAGGGCGGGTACGGAAATATATTCAAAAAGATCCGACGGCTGAGATTCATCGCCCCAAGTCATCAAGTAGCCCGAGCGCCCCGCGACGCTTCGAACTCAACGCCAATAAAGGCTACTCTCGAGACACCAAACCGACCGATCGGATGGAGCGAGAGGCGGAACGTTCAGTCGCTTCACCAATAAATGAGCATTAATGCGCCTGAAGAGTCTTGGTTGGCAAGCACTTGGGTCCACCGACCGACACGTGGCTCGAGTTTCGCCTTCAGATTGGATCTTCGACGGATTAGGCGAACTCGCCACCATCCGAATTTCGCCTGTAGTACGAACTCGCCAACATTGGAGGTTCGCCTATGATTCAGATTCGCCAGCAGTCAAAATTTACCTCACAGCGAACTCGCCGACGGTTTGGTGCGTCGTTCCCAACGAATTCGCCATCCTTGGGGAAGAGCCATACTCAAACAGAGTCTGCGCCCAAGGGAGGCAACCTGAGATCACTGATGGCCATGCCAGGGAAATATTAAAGGGGTTATATCCAAAAGGAACACGATGGGGAAGAACACAAACTGCGTCAAATGCTTCTAGACAGTACATTTGAACAAAGTTATGTTTTTGCAGATCGCGAAAGTCATAATATTACGTTCAAAGAAGCGAAACATGCACCCAGTGTTTAAGATAATACATCTAAACAAAGTCATGACTTCACGAGTCATGGCATAGTTTCAAAAGCAAGACAAATAAACAGAGTGTCTTAAGCATGAATACATAACGAAAATTTCAATCAAACACACTGAAAGTGGAGATCTCCTCTTTGACCAAGGCCACCTTCCTTGCGTGGTCCTCACGAGCCTTGTCCTCGGCCGCCTTCCTGATGCGATCCTCCAAGCTCGATCTGGCGGCGGCATCCTTCTCACACAAGGCTTGAAGACGTTGAGTTTCCTCCTCAGCTTTCTTGCTGACCTTGACAACATCGGATTGGAGCCCCTTCCAATTCGTCTCCGCCTGCCTCAATTCGGCTCTCAGACGAGCCATGGTGCAATTAAGGTCAACGACTTGGTCCCCTAACTGTTGTTGTTGACTCACCCAGAAATCAACGATAGGCTCCGAATCAGCAATTTCTTTGGAACGGGCCTCCTGTTCCTGAGCTTCCAAACGTCGGAGGTAGACCAAACAAGACTCCACATCCGGGCCCTCCCGCAGCAATGCCTCTAGCCCTGTCATACGCGACTCCAGAAGACGAAGTTCTCGCATACAACGGGTGAAAAGCCGATTTTCGCCCGATCGTCGAATGTCTACCGCACGGTCCAGGAGAGATTGCTTGAAACTGGCAAAACTACCCAAGCCGAGATCGACAAGAGAAATTACCTGTCTCACGGCGTTCTCGAACTCCTCGACGCGGGCCTGCTAAGACAAGGAGCCAGGGGGAGTAGGTTGTTGACCAGGGGCAAGCGCCGCAATTGGGGGAACCTCGAGACAAGGTTCCATTCCTGGTTGCGGAGCGGAACCTTGGGCAGGAGGAGCCTCCGGGCTCTCGGGCTCATCATCGGATACCAAGATAGGTTCCGCCTCATGCTCCTCAGGAAGCGGTGCATCATCGTGGGCTGAGAAGCACAGTGAGGGCATGGAGGGGGGATCTAAGCAAGAGATACCTATCCATGTCTAAACAGGGTTTGAACTGGGAACGTACTTTCGACAGCGGCCGTCCTGACCGCACCCGAGGGAGACGCCTCCTTCCTCTTCTTGGAAGTAACTCTCTTCGTCTTCGGTGCCATCTGGGAGACGCAAAGTGATCAGGATCTCTTCTGAGAGGAACGATGAGAAAGCCTTGGCTTTTCTTGACGAAGGGAAAAGGTACTAAAATACCCCGACCCTAGACGGTTATAGGCAGTTCGATTGGACCCTTCAGTCCCGAACAGTTGAGGGAGAAGCCGAATATCCCGCATCCTATATGAATGATTGAGATTCGGCAGTTTCGGAGCATGATCTCTAATCAACGGCCCAGATCGGGCGTGGAGGACGAAGAGACCCATCGCACTGCTACAATTTAGGCAAGACGGCGCACCCACGTCTCCGTAACTGACATACACGTGGGCGGACACACGACCCGCTAAAAACGGAGTCCACCTGTATCTAGAATCGCCGTTAACGGAGCAACTGCGAGTTCATCAATTTGCAAGATTCGCCAGCAGGCGAAACGGGTCTGTAGCTGGAATCCGCCAAGGGAAATTTCCCTCAAACATTGACATCAATTAGTCTATACTAAGTATAGTATGCACACAAGCCATAATCGCCAGAAACAAAAGGATGATTTCATTCAAGGAAAAGGAGTCCTATTACAACAAAAAAAAAATTAAAAGGCGAATTACAAGGATTTCAACTGCCGTTCCGCCTCGCGAACTTTTGCAGCATGACGGAGTTCAAGCCTCCGTAAGACCTCTCGGCGAATCTCTTCCTCAGTGCACGAGACCAAGTCTTGAATGGCCACCTGGACTTCCTTGAGGGCTCGAGCCTTCTCCCCAATCGAGTCAGTAGTCAACTGCCGACGGGACTCAACGCCCTCCAACTCCTTTGCCACCTGATCAAGGGCCTCCCCTTGAACAGCCAGAGAAGCCTGCGCGTCAGCTATGACCCGTCTCAGCCTCTCCACTTCAAAGGAAAGTCGGGAGAACCGGCTATCAACCGTCTCTTGCTCGCGAGCCACCCGCGCATCCTCGGCCTGGGCCTGCTCCAGCTCCGCTGACAACCTTAACTCCAGCGTTAGATTCTCGTTCAGGCGGCGATCCCGATCTGCCAGGGTTACCCGAACTTCGTGAGAGGCGAGATCAAAGAGGTTGGAACTCTCCGCACGAAGAGTGAGCAGCTGCTGAACCGCCACCTCCACTGCGTTCAGGCGCTGAAAGTAGGGTCTCGCCGCGGTGATGCCAAGCCTCTTACGCAAGAAGGACGCGTCATCCTCAAGGACTTCCTTGAATTCTTCGAAGGGACAATTCCCCTCCAAGACTTGCCGAGTGCAGTGAGCCAGAGTGTCTTCGAAATTGGCCACAGCTCGCTCCACCTGCCTCTTTCGCCAGCATTCCATAGGAGAGAGAGCGACATCTTCGACAGAGGATGAAGCCACGAGCGGAGCACCGGTGGTCACGATCGCAGAAGTGGCGGCTGGCGCTGCCAGAGCCGGAACAATCGCTGGCGCCGCCAGAATGGCAGTGGCAGAGTCGCAAGTCACCGCAGGTGAGGAGCTGACCATTAGTCCAACGGGAGTCCCCCCTTGAGCAGGAGACTCTCGCGCTGAGCGCTCACCCCCGACCGGTGTCCCCTCGGAAGTGGGGATTCCCCCTTGACGATTCGCAGGAACCGCCACCTCCTCCTCACTTGATAGCGCCTCGT
Organism: Asparagus kiusianus; assembly: GCA_022839385.1. Classification (NCBI taxonomy): domain Eukaryota; kingdom Viridiplantae; phylum Streptophyta; class Magnoliopsida; order Asparagales; family Asparagaceae; genus Asparagus; species Asparagus kiusianus. Next base: position 4,002 of record BQKN01053404.1, on the reverse strand, counting down.
GAATGGAGGCGTTGTCATCCGTCTCAGATTCGCCAGAAGGACCCTCCCAAGAGGGAGGATCCTCCTTGCCAGCACTTTCATGGGAGGGGCTAACTGCGGATACAAAGAAAATGATAACAATTAGTATCCCCTTGGCCTAAAAGGGTCGACAACAATGAAACTCATGCTTACCTGAACCCCCTGGTTCTCTTTCATCTCCACTCCCCTCCTCTTCATCAGAAGGGATAGGGATCACTTTCTCAACTGCACGAATTTGATATGAACAGTCAGAAAATACGAATCTAACTTCGTACACGAGGACATCGTATCGAAAGATTACCTCTCGGTACAGGTGCAGGAGTCATTGAGACCCCTGCCTGTGGCTCCACACCCGATGAAGGAAGCGTATCCTTCGAAATCGCCGGAGCCACCTGCGGCGCAGCAGAAGGAGCAGATTGAGCAATTTCCGCCCCAGAGACAGCACCTGCCCGACCAGCCACCGCTCCAGTGGTCACCGTAGTCTCCTCGCCATGGGCCCTCTTGGCCACTTCCACTCTAGAGCTCTCCGCCGCTTCTCGCTGCCGTTTTGAGAGCAACGAACTGCTTGGAGATAACAGGGGCACTCCCATACGCCCAGCAATCGCACTTCGGGCTTGCTCCAGACGCTTACTCACCCGGGTCAACTCAACGGGCTCCCTCCGCTCGCCTTGGGAATCTGAAGGAAGACTGGGAGGAGGAGCTCGTGTTTCGGGTGCTTCGGGTTCGTCTAGACCCACACCCTCACCCTCAGAATCTCCTGCAGGGTCCTCCATGAACAGCTCCCTAGCCGTTGCACGGCCCCTTCGCCTCGAAGGTCGAGGAGCTCCTCTTGGGTGACGTCTGTACCCCGCCAGGCACGAACTCTGGAACCGGAAGTCGGTAGGATCGGCGCTGGCGCCCCGATACCACCGGCAATACGAGAACGTATGGTGCAAGTCACGATCCTTTGAGGGTAACTCAAAGCGAGCATCGGTGCCGCCAGCGTGAGTCCAGAACCATCCGCGAGCTCCATCCACCAGCCCTCCTTCAAACCGCAGTTGGGGATTGACGTTGCCCACGTACAATTGGTCATACCCAAACTGGCGGGCGAACCTGCAGGGGATGTACGGCTCGAGATAGCACGACGAGCCCGTTCTCAGAACGTGATACCCTGGCCGGATGCTTACCAACCAGCGAAAGGCGCCGCGAGGGAGGGTTGTGTAGTGGTCCGCCGTCGGCGCATCCCTGAGAGATTCTCCGTATCCGCCCCCGCTGAAATAGGGGAAGGAACGGCGAAAGTTGTAATTCCCAAAGTGGGAGAGCATCTTCCTTGCATCAGGGATGTCCTTGCACTTCCAGGAGCACTTCTCCAAGCGCCGGACGAACGGGACAAACTGGTCGCCTTGGAGGGCCGACGGAGCACTCATCAAGCACTCACAGTGGTATACGAACCACGCCATCAGATAGGTATACGGCAGCCCCACCCTGGGGTTGGGAGTCCTGATAACCTCTCCTTCTCCCTCATCAACAGTCGACACGCGGCAGAACTGAGCCGTCAGGGTGCGGAGACCCCGATGGATGCACGCTATCGTCGCCGATACCAGGGAATAAGACTTCCCGTGAGCTAAGCAAACCGCCGGGTACACGACCTCGACGGGAAGAGCCTCGAAGGAGTGAGTGGGGATTACGCACCTCTTCAACCATAACATGAGGTACCCCGCAAGCAGCGCCTTCCCAGAGATTGGTGACTCCGCCTGATGGTGGAACGAGTGAAGGACCGTACCAGATTTAAATCCGCCCTCGTCACGATCGAGAGTTACGGTGCCCCCTTCTGCGGCTATCCTCGCCTCCACTTCGGACTGGTCGCATGCGCCTAATGGGAGGGCAGGCTGCCCCTTGACGTCGTTCCCCGGGAACAGATAATCAGCCCAGTTCTTGTGGCTGATCCCCTTCTTCTTCCCTTTATGATCTGCTGCCCCCAAGGTGCTGAGGCAGATGTGGTAGTGGCAGAGTAGCTCCCACAAAGTCTCGACCGCCGAAGGCGAATGGCTTAACAGCTGATCGATCTCAGCTTGATCGGGGACGTACTCCTCGTAAGGAAAGTCTCCCAGGGGCAGACCCGACACGTCATGCATCTCATGAGAGGTGATGCCAAGCTCACCGTTGGGGGTGAAGAATGTGCCGCTTTCCGCACAATACAGCTCCAGAATGCTGTGGAACTGAGAAGCGTTGATCCGCAAGCCGTGCCGCGTGGCTTCGATGGCCGCGTACAACTCCGTGTTCTTGAGATCGGCGTTCTCAGCCAGAACACGGTCAGTGATCTTGGACCACCAAGTGTCGCTGCCGGGTGCAGAATAGACCCACCCCGGAGCTCTGAAATCCTTTGGTGGAAAACTCCCTCCGACTCGAAAGAAACGATGACGAAAGGTCTCCGCCGCCGATATCGACTCCCCCACGGGCAGTTCAGCGGACATTAAGCCAGGACGCAGACCCGTCACGCGCTTACATGAGCCATCCACTCCATATCCAGCGGTAGAGCCCGTGAAAACGCCACAGGTGACCCCGTCTTGAGTAGGGGTCAGCTCCCAGTTCATCGTCCGAGGAACCGCGAGGGATCGCAGCTCAACGATCGAGAACCCCCTCGACATACTGGGGAGGTAGTAGTGAGTCCCTTCTACCGTGTGGAACCACATGCTCTCCTTGAGCAACAAGGCAGAGGGGTCGGTCGTGGCGTCGCCGAACAAGAATTGAGGTTTCGGCAGCTCTGCCCTGGCATCATCCGTCAATGCCACGTCGGTCGTCAACTCGCGCAGCGTCAGGTGGTGACCATCCGTGACCCTCTTTATCAAGCCGTCCGGCTTGTCGGCGGCGAAAACAGGTAATGGAGCCAAGGAGGGAAATCTAGGGGGTGCCACGTAGTTCGTACCACCGGCGTGGCCAATGGCCACACCCTCCGGGAAGGCCTCATCGGAAAAAGTCGCTGTAAGAAAGGAAAATCGATTAAGACAAAATCCGCCAAAAAGGGAAAAATCGCCCATCAAACAGAGACAAACGGAATCGCCTATCAAAAAGAAAGGTCGCCTCCCTCCCCCCTAAGGGCAGATAGGGCTAACTTTGCCCCAAATTGGGGAAAACTGCCGAAAAGCGACGGGATTCCAGGACAGTGAGCAACGCTCATCTCCCCAACTCCGACGCCTAGGACCTACACGAGGTCAGCCAACAAGCTTATCGACGTACCTGAGCGCGACTCCGGGGCACTGGCGGGCATGCCGGCGGAGAGACGATCGGAGTAACCTCCAGGGCCTGCACCTCTCACTTTGTGCTTCCTAGTTTTTGGAGCCATTGAAAGATAGGGCGGAGATTCTTGTCTTAGAAGTTTCTTTCGAGATTCAAGAGCACGGTGAATCCCAAAGGAGGAAAACAGCGGGTTAAAAAAAAAAAGAGAGGAAGATTGCCCACATGGCCACGACTGCCCTCGAACGGGAAAATGTGGCCACGATCGAATTCGACGGCCCAGATCACCCTCATCGACGGTGGCATCCAACGGTTGAATTCGAAAACCACGGCCACGATCAAGACAAGGCGCGTTGAGCAGAGTCGAGTTGTCAAATCGTGACAAGGCCACACCGCCTTAGCTGGAAAGACATGAAACCCGCAGGTGAACACATGGCATACCCACATTAGGCCTAATTTCGCCCAAAGAAAGGGTCCCAACGATGAAAACTTGAATGAAATCCGCGAGCCTTTCAAAATTTCACCAACGAGTCCTAATTTCGCCTGCGCGACTCACACACCTTTGAAGAAAAGGGCGATTTGCCCAAGATCTAGAAACTGGCGAAGTGATTTCGTTTACACCCGCGCCCCAGGCGACTAAGGGTCAGAGTAGAAATCTTAGCACTAAGCCTAAGAGAAACTACTCGATAACTTATCATACTGAGGGGAATAGTATGGCTAGCCCGATTCAAACGGTAATCGGTAAAGGCAGATCAAACCCGTTGATAGCTG
>BQKN01053399.1:0-11436 GCA_022839385.1 Asparagus kiusianus | reverse complement strand
ACTCTCATATCTTATAACAGGCAAGGATCAATAAGCAATGGCCTTTGCAATGTCATAATAGACGAGGTTACAAGTCAACAACCTCTATCAAACGCAGAAGTTCACTTTTGCGTTTCTCAAAATTCGAAACGCACACAATCTGTGCGTTCTCCAGCAGACAGCTAACTCTGTAACGCAGAGTTAAAGCACAAAACGCACATATAACGTGCGTGCCCCAAACTCTGGACGCAGAGTTGAACTTCAACGCACCAGCGATCTGTGCGTTTCCAATTTCAGAACGCATGCGGCTGTGCGTCTCAAATCTCTAACAGAGATTTAACTCTGCGTCTCTAGCCCTGGACGCAGAGTTAAAGCCCAGAACGCCAACTGAAGCGTTTTGACTTGCTCAAACGTAAGCCGAACGGCCTCAAAACCGTTATCCCACGATCTGAGGGATTTTCGCCCACTTAGGAGCGGATTTAGGGGTTGGTTACACCCCTAATCTCCCTATAAATAACCGACTTACTCAACTGAGTAAGAGGTGGATCGGTTTTCTAGTAGCAAAACCGCATAGGGTTAAGGTGAGCTGGCATCAAATCCGCCCGAGGTCAACAAATCTCAACAGTTCAACAGTACGGAGAAGGAGATCTTTTGAAGATTAAGGAACTGATCAACAATCAGTTAATCAAATCCCAGAGGATCCCTTCATCAATGGCAAATTAACTTGGCTATTAACCGAATCTTCGGTTCTAACAACTCTGTTACAGAGTTTCAACTCGCTCTGAGTTCTGAAACTCATTTAAGAGTTCGTGATTAAGCTTGCAACGCAAGTTAATTATATCAAACCAGTTATTCGGTTTTCAACAACTCTCTTCAGAGTTTTCAACTCGTTCCGAGTTTCTTAAACTTGTTAAGAGTTCTAAAAACCGAATTCATCACACAAGTCAATTGTTCCAGTGAATTAAGACGGTCGGATCGTCAACGGAGAGCAAGTTCGACGCGATCAATCGAAGGAGGCACTCCATCGCTACCAAGAAGAACCTAGTTTTAAACAAAGGGGAGAACCAAATTCATTCTCCTCTCTTTTGTAATCGGAATCCAAATTTTAATCGATTTTGAGAGAATACAAGTCAAATTTTCTTTCATTGTCTTTTTACATCAAATTTCCAACAAACAAAAGATGGCGACTCTGCTGGGGACTAGCTTCTCTGACGAGGAAGTGGTGGCACAATCCGACGTTCACCTCACTGGGACCACCGTCGAAACTCTCGTTGTAGAGTTCGACCAAGCCAAGTACGAGGAGGTTCTCTCCTCTGGGTCGCTTAGCCCTAAAGCTAGGCGTGATACCTACAAGACCTCTAAGGAGGTCATCACTACTGCTGAGATGCCAAAGAAAGCCCTCTCCTTTGGCTAAGACCTTAAACTCGCTCTGCGAGTTGAAGACTCCTCCCCCGTATCACTACGGCGCATAATAGGTCAAAAAAGACCTATGTCGGAGGAAAACCCAATCAACGCTGACGACGCTGCGGCCAAGGCGTTGAAACAAGCAAAGAAAAATGCCGCTCGACGGAGGAGAAGATCCATGCGGCGAGCATATTTGCGGAATAGCCGAGCTACGGCCCAACGCAAGAACTGCGTTTCTGAAAAACTACCCGAACCCTGCGTTTCTGCTCCAGAACGCACACTTCGTGGCAATGAACCCGACTATGAGCCTCGGGTTATCCAGCTCCAACGCGACCCTCAGTGGTGCGTTGTTCAATCCAGACGCACACCTCAAGAGTGCGTCCCAAAACGTGACCCCCAAAGGCACGTTCAACCATTCCAACGCACGCCACAGCCGTGCGTTCAGTTAGAACACGACCCTCAAGGGTCTGTTCAAACAGCCAAACACACACCACAAGGGTGTGTTCATCCAAAACAAGACCCCCAGGGGTCTGTTCAATCATCTAAACGCACACCACAAGTGTGCGTTCAATCAAAATCAGACCCTCAGAGGTCTGGGTCATCAACCAAACGCACATCACAAGTGTACGTTCAAACAAAGAATGACCCTCAGGGGTTGTAAGCGTATAAAATTGCCTATAGGTCCCTTAGCACAGCCCGGCGTGATGATTCGACAAATCAACGGACGTTCGAGCGACGAGGTGACGAGGCATGCAAGCAACGGAATACGTTCGCATGTGGAACTAATCCAGCGGTTCGGAAAGTCAACGAGTCGTCCAACAACAAAATAGGATTTGTACTCAAACACCGAGGCGGAAATACTGCCAAATAAAGACTCGGGCTATCAAATCAAAGTCCGGACAAACCAAATGAAGAACCGAAAGACGGAAAACAACCGAACAACGGGAAACGGAGAACACCCGGGGGACTCGGCCTTGACCGAGCCACCCCAAGGTGGCCGGCTCCTTTCCCCCCTCTCACTTGTGCACACATGCACAGTTTCGAGTGCCTATAAATAGAGGGGGTGGTTGTTCATTTGAAAGGACTTTTTGGTTGAACTTCTGAAGAGTCGAAACTCTGCCGGATTGTGATCTCACCTCGGAGTTTTGAAGGCTTGAAGCTTGGACATTTGGATTCGATTCTTGGCGAGCACCCGCACCAAACAAGGCAGGAGTTCGAAGGAATCTAATCCTTAGATCTACGTCGTTATACTCCGGATCTAAGCTTGGTTCTTAGATCCCGAGATTCGAGCGGTCGTTTCCTTGGTGAAACGATCCCTCCCGGCTATTATCTCCTTGGTGGGATAGTACCTGTAATACGTCGTAGATCTGCTTGGATCCACATCTCACGGTGGTCCACGGTAAACAACCCCGGCGCAGGCAAACAACCCACAAAGCGAGTGACCGGATAACAGGAGCTCGCGATCTGTTCGACAAATAAGGAAAGTTGTAATTTTTCTTTGTTTTCTTTGATTTTCATTGTAACCGGCTCTTATAAAAAGACCGGATCTCTTTGTAACGCAAAAAGTTGTTAATTGAGTGCAATGACATCAACAATGAAGAAGAGTCTGATTTTTCTCGCGAACAGGGGTCTGTTTCATTATCAAAACGCACACCTCAAGTGTGCGTTCAACTAAAACAAGACCCACAGGGGTCTGTTTCAACACCAAAACGCACACCACAAGTGTGCGTTCAATCAGGACAAGATCCACAAGGATCCGTTCTATCAGTCAAACACAGGCCTCGACCTCGTGTTTATAAACCTAAGCGCGACCCTTGTGTTTCGTCTCAAGAACACAAAATGGTCCGTAAGGTTCAAGAGGGACAGCGTGGATTTAAGGTCCATGTCCGACCCATCCAAGGGCAGGGGGTTCCATCTCCACCCTCACAAAATCTTTCCCAGGTCTCCGACTTGCGTGAGCTACTATCAAGAGGAAGGCCAACACAGCAAGTGGCCCATTCATGTCAGTGTGAACGGCTCATTTCCGCTGTCCTCTCCGAATGCAGCTGTTGTTCACCTACGCCTAGACAGTCAGTGTTCAACAGATTAACGAGTGTCGTTAGGCCTCCCAAACGACAACGACGACAGAAGAAGACCTCCGAAATCGACTATCCTGAGGTTACTATCAACATGATCGGCAGAGGAAGAGCCTCACATTCCGATTCTGACGAGTCGCAAAGAAGTCATTCCCCAACTGTTAGGGAAATTTGTGACCAGTTCGAAGGAGTATATCGGAATACTCGGACTCGGACAGGAGCTATTCGCCCGGTTGACTATCAAAAGTTAGCCAAAGGGATTACAACAAGTGATGAACATTCGGCAATAGCTGAATCTCAATCTTCGAGCTCTGTCGGGGCACAAGAAGTTTCTGCTTACATGACGGGAAACCCCGAGGACATAGCCAAAAGAGTGGACGAACATCATGCCATGCTCCAGGCGCAACAGGAGATACTTCTCCAATTGAAGGATATGTTGGCCCAGCTTCTGGCAGAAAAAGGCCAAAAACCTGAATCTTCCCGGAGGACAACGTCAAAGGGAAAGCAAAAAGCACACGAACATTCAGATCGTGAGACTCACAACCTGGAATCCTCTTCTGAAGGTGAGAAGGAGGTAGAAAAAGAACTGCATCCTCAGTCCACTAAAATGGACGAACTGGAAGCTCGCCTCAATGCAATCGCCAACAGAAGTGAGCTCCGCGAAGAAGGAGTGGTGAGGCCTTATCCTGCTGAGTGGGATATAGCTCCATACCCACCGAAGCTCAAAGCTCCAACATTGCAACCTTTCGATGGCACGGGATCACCAAATCAGCATATCTATTACTTCAAGTCTCAGACTGGAGATGTAGTGGCGAATGACGCCATCCTGACACGCTTGTTCATCGGCACTCTTAAAGGGGTAGCCTTTGAATGGTTTATGAAACTGCCTCCTGGATCTATTCAGAAATGGGTAGATTTGGAAAGGCTTTTCCTAGCCAGATTCTTCGAGGACGATACAGAAGTTTCAGTCCCGACTCTTCTCGCCACCAAACAGAAGAAGGGAGAGTCCATCAAGGCATATGTGGAGAGATTTCGCAGCATGGCATTGCGATGCCCTTCAGGTATGACTTAATCAACCTTGGTTGAAACTTACAGGCACAACTTGCAGACCCAGCTCCTTGCTCAGATAGGGGTAGCAGAATGTCACTCCTGGAGACAACTGGTATCGTAAGGAGAACAAGCCAAAGAGATTGTCGCTCGGGTGAAAGCCGAAGAAGCTGCACAGCCCAAACCGTAACAACAACAGCAACGCAATCAGAACAATGCCCAACGGTCTAAGGGGAAAGAGACCTTAGCAGCTGACTACATGCAAGTGCCGCCTCCCACGAAGCAAGGCAAAACACCTAATAAGCAAAAAGTGCCCAAACAGTACTCCTTCAAGGAAGAACATGTGGACACCTTGTTCCAGCTATTGCGGAAGAACAACAAGTTACAGCTTCCTGAAATTAGGAAGCCAGATGAAGCAGGGAAGGTAGATGACCCTAATTACTGCCGCTATCACAGATTCCTGAGCCATCCTACCAGGAGATGTTACATCTTTAAGGACATTCTCCAAAATTTGGTGGACGCCAAGGTGCTCACTCTGAAACCTAAGCAAAAGACCGTCTCTACCAACATGATAGCAGTCCAGTTCGGTGACTTCCCTCCAGTGTCAACCGTAGATGGCGTGGTCCCCATCCACAAAGGAGAAATGCACTTGAAGAATACTGACATGCACAGTCAGAAAGACAAAGGATTAATACCCCTCACCACTCCAAAAGGAGAAATCATATGGGTCCACCCTGATCTGGTGGAAGACCAACAGTGGACGAACATCTCGTCCAAGAAGAAAAGAGGAAAGGCTAAGTCATCCAATATGATTAGCCCCTCTGTTAATGAGAATGATGATTTGCTCAAACCGCTTACTGACTCAGAAGACGAGAGGATCGTTCTAGCGGCATATCCAGAAGGCAACCCTGGCACTCGGTCAGGAAAGGCTTACTTGAGAGACTACAGCCAAAACCCTCAAGAAGCTGAAGAACAGCCCCAAGACGCTGGGGGTTCTGTACCAAAGAAGCCTGCCGATAAAGGGAAGCAAAAGGAGCTCCGGTTCAATAGAAATCTTCACCAGGAATCCGAAGAGTCGAGTGCTCCTTTTCAATTCAATGTCATGGCACAGCTGGCCAACATACCGGCCAGAATTACATTATATGAGCTCCTAAGGTTGTCAAAAACTACCAAAGAAGCTCTAATTGAAGCTTTGAAGAATACGGAGAGCTTCATCACACAAGTTGCTCCAATTCCCGAAGTTTCTGAAGATCAAACTTGTCGGCAATGTCTGCAAGCTGCAAGAAGTTTACCTTGTATATCGTTCACTCAAGACGATATGCAGGTTAAACACAAACATGACAGACCTTTGTATTACACGGGGTATATCGGATCTTCCGAAATCAGTCGTGTTCAGGTTGACCCGGGCTCCGCACTCAGCATCATGCCTTATAGGGTCATGCAGGTCTTAGGGATCCCTATGCACAGGTTACACACTACCCAGACCACCATCTTCGGGTTCAATGCAAACAGCACTCGACCCCTAGGGAAGATAAAACTCAGATGTCAAATTGGAGACCTCAAGTCCGAGGTGACATGCTACATCATAGACGCGGACACTTCCAACAATCTATTATTAGGAAGGCCCTGGATACATGCAAACCGCATTGTCCCGTCTACCCTGCATCAGGTCATGAAATATGCAATGATGAAGGAGAAGTCCGAACTCTAATTGCAGAAAAGTATCCCTTCCGAGGGGTGGAAAACTTTCACACAGACTCGGTTTTCTACCTGGAATCCCAGGAGAAAGAAGATGTGGACAGTGGCAATGAAGCCGACATTGAACCAGATCCCGAAGAAGATTTTCCGTGGGAACTGAACTTAGATGTAATGGGTCAAGATGAGGGTAATAATAATGTACCGAGCGAGGGTGAATGGTGCATTAATGAAGATTTTCTTTTAGCGTACTTGCCTGATGCGTCCTCTAGAAATAAACCAGTAGAGAATAATTCTAATGCAGGTACCAACCCATGGCACACACTGCGCACAAAGGCATCACTTACATTGCCTATCAAGTCATTCTTCGCTTCGGATGAAGAAGCAGAAGATGTACAGAAGGCTTTCTTCAAAGTCCCATCCAAAAGGAAAGGGCAGAAGCCGATCTGTTTTGGTAAAGTCAAACCCGAACAACTCAAACGAGGAAGTTCAGAGGAAGGCGACGGAAGTCCCCAATTCCATTACCATGAACCCAATTCTATACACTTAATGAAACGAATGGGGTATAACTTTAATGAGAAACAGGGTCTGAACTTCGGGAAAGGTAGGCGAGCCCCAATCCGGATATCTCTAACCCCTGTAGGAAAGCCTCCGGATTATTATCAAAAAACTAGAAGGGGCTTAGGCTATGTCACAACTCCCCCTGCCTCAGAAAATGATATCAGTAATTATCTGCGTCAGGATCATTCATCTGGAACATCTTCCTGGGAATCCGATGTCAGTGTCGGACCCTTCTTTAAAAGTTTGACTGTGAACATGGCTTCAACTAGTCGCCCCGATGAAGATGCAGGGGGTGATGAAGAGTTAGTCGAATCAACCGACGATCCATAGATCAAACGTCTTAACATCTTGTGGGATATGCGTTTTGAACAACGCGAACCACCCACTGAAGATAAGGTGATCCAAGTCAACATGGGAGACGAGTCTGATCCCAAACCTATCTTTATAGCCGAAGACCTGTCATCATCCGAAAAAGAAGACCTTATATCTCTCATCCGAGAATATATAGATGTCTTCGCTTGGAATTATGAAGATATGCCTGGCCTTGACCCGAAGGTTGCCATGCACAGTCTTAACATTGATCCGGATGCAAAACCCGTTAAACAACAACAACGCAGGTTTCGTCCAGAGATCATGGAATCAATCGAGTCTGAAGTGAAAAAGCTTATAGACTCGGGTTTTGTTAGGGAAGAACAACACCCTGACTGGGTGGCCAATATTGTTCCAGTTCCCAAAAAGAACGGTAAGGTCCGGATATGCATAGACTTCCGCGATCTTAACGCGGCTTGTCCGAAAGACGAATTCCCGCTTCCTATCACGGATGTTATGATCGATAACACCTACGGATATGAAAGAATGTCTTTCATGGACGGATTCTTCGGGTACAATCAGATCAAGATGCACCCAGACGACGAGAAGCATACCGCATTCAGAACACCGTTGGGGGTGTATTGCTACACAGTGATACCCTTCGGCCTAAAAAAATGCAGGTGCAACTTATCAACGTGCAATGAACACAATCTTCCACGAACATCTGCGTAAGAAGATCGAGTGCTACGTTGATGATATAGCAGTAAAAAGTCAATGTAAGGATGATCATCTTGCAGACTTGAGGACAATGTTCGAAATCATGCGGACACATCAGCTGAAGATGAACCCTACAAAATCATTTCTTGGAGTATCAAGTGGAAAATTCCTGTGATTTATTGTCACGTCCAAAGGAATCTCTCTTGACCCAGAGAAAGTACGTGCCATCCAAGACATGCCACCTCCGAAAAATCTCAAAGAGCTCAGAGGTTTGCAAGGTAGACTAGCCTACATTCGAAGATTCATATCAAATCTTTCTGGGCGCTGCCAACCTTTCTCTAAGCTCATGAAGAAAGGAATATCCTTTGTTTGGGATGCTGAGTGTCAAAGAGCATTCGGGGAGATTAAGAGATATCTCACTCAACCGCCAGTTCTCGTGGCCCCGATATCAGGAAAACCATTCCTGTTATATGTGAGGGCCATGGACCATTCTCTTGGAGCTTTGTTAGCCCAGAACAACGATCAAGGTCAAGAGCAAGCCATCTATTACCTGAGCAGGACTATGATGGGAGCCGAACACTGGTACAATCCAGTCGAAAAAGAATGTCTCGCCTTGGTATTCACAATTCAAAAGATGCGACATTACCTAGTTGGACAAACCATTCAGGTCATCTCTAAGGTGAATCCCTTGAGAGTTCTGATGACGAAACCATCATCTCTGAATTGCTAACTCGCAAAGTGAGCCATTCTCTTGTCACAGTACGACATGCAGTTCATGCCTCAAAAGGCGGTCAAGGGTCAAGCACTGGCAGACTTCTTAGCCAATCACCCAGTATCAGGAACGTCTAAGTTGTATGAAGAATTACCTGACGAAGTCGCTGAAGCTTGCGTCATCTAGGAAGCTACGCAAGTGTGGAAGTTATTCTTCGACGGTGCGTCTAGAGCAAACCCTCACGGAGCAATCACCGCGGGAGTAGGAGTAGTATTAGTCTCTCGGAACGGTCACGTAATCCCAAGGGGATTCTCCCTAATCGAACCTTGCACCAACAACGTAGCTGAGTATAATGCTCTGCTATTAGGAATGCAATTTGTCGAAGAACTTAATGTTCAGCACCTCGAAGCTTACGGTGACTCTCAACTAATCGTTAATCAAGTCCGAGGAGAATACGAGGTACGTCATGAGGATTTGATCCCATACTACTTCGCAGTGCTAGAGCAAGCTCAAAAGTTCGAAGGATTCTTTATCGAATATGTACCACGAGCTCAGAATGCGTATGCAGATGCTTTAGCCTCCTTGGCAACTTCATTAGCATTGCCACCGGAAGTTGAAACAACGATTCCAGTCACGGGACGGAGACTATGCTTTTCCAAGATCCCCATGGAGAAAGACCCAGACGAGACGACGTCAGGAGAAGTCTGTACGGCATTTATGGAATTCGAATCTAGGGATTGGCGGTTCCCCTACATCGACTATGCCCTATATGGAATTCTGCCCGATGACCCTAAGGAAGCGGCCTCTATTAAACGAAAGGCCCTCCGATTCTATTACGATGCAGTTTCTCAAGTCCTGTATCGCAAATCACACGATGGAGTCTTACTTAGATGCCTTTCCCGAAATGAAGCGAAGAAGGCCCTCAAAGAGGCTCATGACGGATTGTGTGGGGCTCATCAGCCCGGAGCTAAATTAGGAGATCGCCTCCAACGAATCGGCTATTATTGGTCGAAAATGTTTTCAGACGCGGTTGACTACGCTAAACGTTGTCACGCATGTCAAGTTCATGGGGATTTTATCCACCAAGCACCTGGGAATCTACACCCCACGTCGGCATCCTGACCTTTCGAAATGTGGGGTATGGATATTGTAGGACCGATTTCCCCTCCGACGTCCAAGGGACACCGGTTCATTCTAGCTGTGACCGATTATTTCTCCAAATGGGCGGAGGCAATCCCGTTGAAAGAAGTCAAGACTTCAAATGTAATCAAGTTCATCAAGCATCATGTCGTCTACCGTTTTGGAGTACCACGACGAATAGTTCACGACAACGGGACATAATTTGTTAGCTTTGGGTTTCAGAGGTTTTGTGACAAATTCAGAATCCAAAGTGTCGCATCTACGGCGTATTATCCGCCAGCGAATGGTCTTGATGAAGCTTTTAACAAGACTATCGTGAAACTTCTCAAAAAGTTTGTTTCCAAGAGCAGACGTGATTGGGACGAGAGACTCGGCGAATGCTTGTGGGCCTACCGCACAACGGTGAGGACCCCTACGAGGGCTACGCCATTCTCGTTAGTATATGGTTGCGAAGCTGTACTACCACTTGAAATTCAAATCCCTTCTCTGAGAGTCGCGATTACAGCTGGACTAACAGAAGAAGAGAAACTTCAACGACGTCTTCAGGAACTTGAAGTCTTAGATGACAAACGACTTCAAGCTCAGCAACAGATTGAGTTATATCAAGCTCGCATTTCCAAAGCCTACAACAAAAAGGTTAAGGAACGGATTTTCAAGAAAGGCGATTTGGTTTTGGCCAACAGACGACCCATGGTGATGACACACAAAACCAAAGGGAAGTTCAATCCTAAATGGGAAGGGTCGTTCGTAATAGATTCAGTCTATTCGGGTGGAGCTTATCGCCTTATCAATCAAAAAGGAGACAGGCTCATGATGCTAATTAATGGGAAATTCCTAAAGAGATATTTTCCGTAAATCATGTAGCCCCCTAAACCCCAGCTAAATCAGGCTGGGGGTTGCCTATTTATAGTGTAACTTTATTTGTACTTCATCATGTTAACACTACACCTCTGACGATCGAAATTTTCTGGAATTATTCCAAATAGTAATAAAGAGAATTTCGATTTCACGCCAAGTTAATATTACACTTATGGCATTTGTATTACTTTTCATTGTCCTGATTTTGATTTTGACAAAAGAGATGATGAAAAGCAAAATGATATCATACAACTAAACAGCAATTCAAGTCCTAAGCATCGGGGCTCATCAGTTTAAAAGACTTGAGTTTAGACTTTAAAGCTGATATCTTCTCCTCGCGAGCCTTCTTGACTTCTTCCGTTATCTGGCTCTTGAGTTCCTCTTCATTTGGTGCTGCTGCTACGAGCTCTCGTCTAATCTTATCAGCAGCGATAATTTCGTCGTAATAGCCTTTGAGAAGCCCATCACAGTAACCAGCTAACCCTTTGAAAATTTCCATACCGTCGGCTAGCTGAGCATTTATTTGAGGTAGCTCAACGCCAGCACGAGCAAGTTCTGCTGCTTTATCCCGGAGACCAGTAGCAAGATTGCCCATGTCTTCTTGTGCCCGGAAAAGTTCCTCACGCAGGTGAGCAACACGAGATTCTGCTTCAGATAAACTCTTCTGAAGAATCTCTTGCTGCTGCGCTTTCAAGGCCCTAGCCTCAGAGAGAGCCCGGTCCACTTCTGGTTCTATGTCGTCACGTTGTAGCATGGAAAGGAATTCCAGTTTGTATTCCAGAATGATGATGCCCTCGCGACAATTCTCGGTCCATAATACATCCCCCTGGTCCCTAATCTTGGCAACACATTCCAGCAGATGGGGTTCAAAGACCTTGAAACTCACGTCCCTGAGACTGACGACATCAATGGTTATTTGCATCCAATGCTCCAGTTGTT
>BQKN01053396.1:0-24912 GCA_022839385.1 Asparagus kiusianus | reverse complement strand
CAGAAAGTCCTCTGTTTTGTTCTCTCAAAATAGCCAAGCTCTCCTTGTTTACAGGTTTTGCACTTAGTTTACAGGTTTGTACTTAGGTTGATCCTGTTCAGAAGCCTACAGTGTGTACATAAAATAATACCATAGCAAAGGAGCTGAAAACCAAATTATAGACGGGACCTTAAATTCTGATGTATTTCTGAATTCGTTTTTTATATGTGGAATATATTTTGATTCCTAAATACAATTGATCATCTGATACATCTTGAACTAAAAAGAAAAAGTAAAAAAGAAAACCACTGATATACCTTCTTCCAATCTTTGCACAGCCGACAGCGGATCCACATAAAAGAATCTTGCAGTCTGATCGATTCTGAGAATAACTTGTACAAAGGGAGAGGCAAAAAGTGAAAAAGAGGGAGCATAAACAGCATCAAAGTTAGAAGGGATCACTTGGTCCTTAATCCATCAAACAAACTTAAGAAAAGTAAAGAATCAATCAATTTAGATCTAATTAATAGCTGTAATACAAAAAAAAAAAAAAAGACGGTCAAGTACTGGTTTCATATATACTCATTCCTGAAATACTTTTATGACATGACAAGTTAAAAACACAATAAGGATTAAGGAAATCTTTTGGAAACGTCTGTGGCATATGTATCAATGTTTAAAGAAGTGGAAACAAGGTGAAGCATCAATCCTTTTAATGAAGCGAAACGTAAATTTCAAAGCGTGAGGTGAAACACTCATGAGTTTAATTATTTTAATTTTAAAGTTTGCAAAAAGTATGAACATATAACACATAGTGGTGTAATAATTTACAAATAGATACGATCATATCTTGATTAGTAAATAAGGATTAAACATATAAAGTATAAATGCAAATCATAATAAACTAATCGACATGCACGACTTATATATCTTATTTATACTCGCGAGGTCATATTGAAGATACGTAGGGACATTTTAATGTTAGTGAAAAATCCATTTAAATCATGCTATCTTGTCTAAAGTATGCTCTTCAAGAGAGAGGCGCTTCATGAAGCGCGAAGCGCACATTTTAGTTATGCATTAAACGACGAGGCATAAGCTCCAAGGGATAAGCATTTATCGTCCTAAAAAGTTGTGAAGTGAGTTTAGTACACTACTTTAGTACATGGCCGATGCATCTTGAGACAACCCTACTTTCGTGTACTTAACAATAGTTAACTACACTACATTGATACATACACCATTCAACTACATGTCTTGTATCATTCCTAAATTGTTCCCCAAGAATTCCAAACCCAAAACAATAAAAAAGACAAAAAGCAAAACCACAAACAGCAACATATACCGAAGAAAAGAACACACACGTACCCTTCCCTTCAACACTATAAATAAAATTCCGATCCAAACTCACAGCCACCCCATCAGAACCCTCACCACCCTCGAGAGCCCTTCACCGGACCATGGCCACCAGTACCCCACTCCGCGCCACCGCCCGACCCTCCCCCATTCGCTGTGTAATCATCACCATCGTCGCCCTCCTCGTCCTCCTCGGCCTCATCATCCTCATCATCTACCTCGTCATCCGCCCCGCCCCCATCGACTACTCCATCGAAAAAGCTCAAATCCTCAACTACAACCTCACCTCCTCAAACAATCTGAACGCCACCTTCGACCTCTCCATCCAAACCAACAACCACAACAAGAAGGTCTCCATCTACTACGACTCCATGGAGGTCATTGTCCTCTACTCCGGCCAAACCCTAGCCGTTGCTGACGTGGCACCGTTCCATCAGCCGAAAAGGAACGCGACTAACATTGGGGTCAGGACGTCGGCGACGCGGCTGAAGCTGACGGGGGACGTTGCGAAGAGGTTGAAGAGGGAGAGGACGGCGGGGGAGGCGGGGTTGGAGGTGAGGATTCTGGCTAGGGTTAGGTTTAAGTTCGGGGTTACGAAGAGCAGGCATTATACTCTGAAGGTGGATTGCTCGCCTGTGGTTGTGCATTTTCCGTCGGGGAAGTTTCAGAGGGTGGAGTGTGATGTGGATATGTGAAGAAGGTGGTCGTGTTTGTTGCAAGGGTTTGTTGTGTTCATTTGTGTTTATTTGATGTTAACTAGAATGATATTTTTCTTTTTCTTTTGTTTTTGAGTGATTGTGTTGATATGAGCTTGTAATGGTTTTCTTGAATTTTAATTCTTTTATACCAATTCAATGCAATGAAAGTTGTAACTTGTAATATTTTTTAATTACCTCGATTCATATTTTTATGTTCCACAAATGTACCGGAAGTTGGTTGAGCACATACAGAGAGGGTCTTTCTACATATAGAAATCTGTCGCAAACTCGCGACACATAAATGTTTGATATTTTATTGGAGAAAAGGCAATTTTGCCTTCATGGATAGTCCACATGGAATAGTGTATTGAATACAATTAAAACATGCGTAACGGCTATACATTATGGGGAACGTTACGAAAATTTATGACGGACGTTACCATATTAATTGTAGGAATTGTAATGGCTTTCTCAACCCTATATATATACATCCCTTGTTCACATTCGGAATATATACAAAAACTATTCTCTCTTCTTCCTCTTCTCTCGTCTACATATTATTTCCGTTCATATGTTGATGTTATTTTTGGACAACCGTTCTTCGTCTGAGCTGAAGCTCTGTTCTCTGGTCCGAGTACAGAGGTCGACCGCTTCCGAGGGTTTTTACCACTAGGGGAGAGAGGATCATCTGCGCTAGGACGATAGGCGGGTTCTCAATCTTCTAGGTCAGTGTTTACACGACTGCTCCCGATCAGGCCAGACCTTCTTATTATTTAATTTTAGATTTATTTTACATGTTATAATTTTATTTGATATTTTTCTAAAAATCTAGAAGATTAAAGTAATTTATAGCTATTGTTTTAAATCCGAAATTATTATTAAAAAATATTACTGTTCATTTTATATTAAAAACGTTACTGTTCATCTTAAAAAAGTTTTGGATACTGTTCATTTTAAAAAAATCTCTTTGCGTATTTATTGTTAAAAGTCACTATTTACATATATTGTTAAGGAACAAGAAATCATTAAGTGAACCTGTTCAAGTTTTTTTGGATTAGTTGGTGTCTAAGACGGGTTTAGGGGTTGTGTAACACGCTTCGCAAGGAATGAGATACTTAATTGATCTTTAATCACCATCTAGTATCATCCTTACCTGGCTAAACTACCTGAGTAAAATTTTGATCTTTTTACTTTAGGAGTTTTGGTTAGGAGCTGATCTAGTTAAGTTTTTGGTCTAGTGGTATTGACAAAAACCTTTTCATTTATAGCTTTTGTTTTACAATCATATGAAATATTATTAATTTATTACAAATCATTCGATATGGGTTTTCCATATAAATAGGGCTTATAAGTCATACGCTTATGTGATTGTATTTATTTGATAATTGTTATAATTTCCATATGAAACAATTTATATTCAAGCATGAATAAGAGGACCGAAATTATGAGAATAATTCATATGCATAAATTTAAATTTTGAAAGTCTCTTTCGTAGGCAACCGATTTAAATTTGGAAGGTCTCTTTTGTAGGCAACCAATTTAAATTTGGAAGATCTCCTTTGTAGGCAACAAATTTACAACATCTTATAATACGGGAATTTAAAATTTATGCATATGAAGTATGAAATATACTTTAAGATATGAAATCATACTATAAGGTTCTCTTGAATGTTTGCATGTAACTATTAGTAATTTCATTCATGTATGTGCATATGCATGCATGTAAAGATATAACTACAGTATTTTAGCTCCAAATTAGTTTGAAATGTTCAGATATTAAGGGCAAATTCTAACCCCATGCAGTTACATCTTCAGACATAAACTACGATCATTTATGATCATAGACCATGATCTTTTATGCTAACATGTTTTAATGTCCTATCATTTTAATAGTGACTAGAAAGATTAATTATTATAGCTCTTTATTTGACTACATGTATAATATTTTCTCTTGAGATTTCAGGAAATGATTAGAGTTGATATAAATATGCTCTGTCAACTAGTATGCCTAGTTACAGGAGATGTGATGAATCAATGTCTTAGAAAATCAAATCAAGAGGTATGTCTTATAACTTCTATTTATATGATGAATAAAAGTTATATTAAAATTAGTCCATCAAATAATTAAATTGCTATTAGGTTCTCTTATCCTTATAAGGAAAGATTGATTTGAAAAATAATTTAAACAAGAAGGGGACCTAATGTCAAACAATATGAAGGACTAATTATAAAATAACTTGATAAATATATATAACGCATGTTAGACAAAGTTGTAAAGTCTAAAAAGAATCTTGCTGACCCATTAACAAAGGGTCTATCAAGGAGTGTGGTTCTGGATTCATCGAGAGAGATAGGGTTAAGCTCATAGATGGGGTCACTGACAGTAGCAACACAACCCTTATTTGGAGACGTAGTCTCAATGTTGGTTTAATATGGTAGAAACAAGCTGGACTAGTGACACTCGTATGAAGCATCAACCTAGATATATTTATATATCATTATAGCAACATTTACTACTTTCCCTTCTCTATGATGACGATGCTCTAATGATATAGCTGGTCAGACTGAGTTTTACTCTTAATAAGTCCAACGCGTGTATTACGAAGTGTATGATATCCAGTTGTAGTACCCTTGGAGGACTTACCTACGTGAGAGGAACCATGATGGCTGTGGTTGGGGGGGGAGGGGCTGGGCTAACCCCTAGAAACTCTCATGAGTCGGTTATTGTGAGCATGACCTTTAACGTTCAACCATCTTTGCTCAATAGATGAAGACATATTGTGTGTGTTTTCGTCAATACCTGATACAAGGGGCCTAATTTGAGACCTAGTCCATTATGTCCCTCAGGTGGTGATGAATTCACTAAGGAAAGGTTCAAAGCCGAAAGCTACCTCTCTCGAATTCACGATATGAAAGGTAGCCTAACCTATATTTATTTTGAGATTTATTGTTTTATTTATTGATTTTAAGTTTTCAGTCAATATTACCTTTTGGGAGGACTGTTGGATATTTTGTTGGAGAAAAGGAAATTTTTTTACCTTCATGGATAGTCACACATGGAATAATGTTATGAATACAATTAAAACATACGTAACAACTATACATTATGGGGAACATTATGAAAATTTATGACGGACGTTACTGTATTAATTGTAAGAATTGTAATGGCTTTCTAAACCTTATATATATATACATCTCTTATTCACATTCGGAATATATACAGAAATAATTCTCTCTTCTTCCTCTTCTCTCCTCTACATATTATTTTCGTTCATATGTTGGTGTTATTTTTGGGCAACCGTTCTTCGTCTGAGCTGAAGCTCTATTCTTTCATCCAATTACAGAGGCCGGCCGCTTCTGGAGGTTTATCGCTAGGGGAGAGAGGATCATCTGCGCCAGAGCGATAGACGAGTCATTAATCTTCTAGGGCAGTGTTTACACGACTGCTCCCGATCAGACTAGACTTTCTTATTATTTTATTTCAGATTTATTTTACTTGCTATACTTTTATTTGATATTTTTCTAAAAATAAATATGTTGAGAGTTATGTTTGTAAATTCATTTCCTTTACAGGAATATAAGCTCCATGCTTTAATACCCCACCAGCTTCAAAGGCACCATGTCTCTCAAATCTCAAGCAATGCGAATTTAGCAAAAGTTTATATACTACTTCAATTCACCCATGTCTCTCAAATCTCAATCAATGCTAATTTAGCAAAAATTTATATACTACTTCAATTCTTCTTAAATGTGCAATGTGGGGATAAAAAACAAGTCCATTTCATACAGTTGCGCCAATGAAACACGAAACATTTTTTTACTTTATTTTATTTTTATTTAATAACATAAATATATGTATCGTTGACTTGTGACATTTTTTATTCATGTACTAATCCTTTACAATTAATACAATATTTCTACATGCGTCATAAAATAAGTATAGGCATATGCAACTTTTCTTGTAGTGAGTCTTAAACGTGTTTTGAAGATATTTTTCTCCAAAGATTAATTTTACGGATATTATTCTGTAAATTATTATTGTAGGATATTGTTCTATAACTTAGCAATCATGGGATATTGTTCCGTAGATTAATTTCACAGATATCGCTTAGGATATATTATTGCAAGATATTATTCTGTAAATTAGTCATGGGATGCTGTAATCTAAAAGCTGAAAAGTGGAAATTTGGGAAGGAGTATCCCCTAAATTTGTTGAACATGTTGATTGATGAGTTTGTTAGGGTTTTATCTAACCCCTGATGCGATTTGGAAATAGAGATGAGAGAAGAGAGAGAACAAATCAATCACAAAAAGAAAAGACACAAGATTTACGTGGTTCACTTCTCAATATGAGAAGCTACATCCACGGCCGCCGCAGGAGAAAAATTCCACTATTTTTCGTCAGTTTACAAGTTGCCTTAATAACCCTTTTAATAACATAAGGGTTAATACAAACAGAAATCTCAAAAAGTTCAGAAAAAATGAGCCCATGCCCAAAAAAACCGACTCGCGGTCGACTGCAGAGACAGTCGCGGTCGACTGGACAAAATGACAGAAACTAAATCGACTACAGGGTTTGGCGCAGTCGACCGTACATGCTGTCGCGATCGATCGCCAAAAGTACAGAGACTTTCTTGGTCTTGTGCACGTTCGCGGTCGACCGTCGCATCACTCACGGTCGACCGTGAGGCTTCTAGGTAGTTTCTTAGTCGTTTTGTCTAAACTTCATCGCCGTCGTTCCTGTTCCTTCAATTCTCATGTGTCCTCGTCAATTAGAGATATAGAGCAAGTCTGATAGTTAGGCTCTACATATCCTAATAATCTCCCACTTGAGACTAACTTTCAATCTTTATCACCTTTCCCTACGGCGACGGCCTCCTATATCATCAAGTAATGAGGCCAACTGAAGTTGAACACAACTTCAGTTTCTCCGTAGTGACAGTCTTTGTAAGCATATCAGTCGGGTTCTTACTTCCTTGATTCTTCACAAGTGCCAACATGTTATCATCCAATGTTGACCTTATGAAGTGATAACGAACCTGTATATGTTTGGTCCTAGCATGAAAAGCTGGGTTCTTTGCCAAATGAATGGCGCTCTAGCTATCACAGTGTAAGACACTCTTCTCACTTTTCTGTCCCAACTCTTCCAGGAAACCCTACAACCATATCAGTTCTTTGCTAGCCTCTGTCACAGCAACGTATTCTGCCTCTGTAGTCGACAAAGCAATGATCTTCTAAAACTAGGAAACCCAACTGATGGCTATAGTACCCAAAGTGAACACATACCCCGTAGTGCTCCTCCTCTGATCTATCTCACCAGCATAGTCTGCATCAACAAAACCTTGCAGAACCAAATTGTCTCTCTTGAAGCATAAATAATTTTTTTATTGTACCTCGTAGGTACCTTAGAATCTACTTTATAGCTTTCCAGTGCTGCTCTCCTAGATCTGACATGAATCTACTCACATCTCCCACTGCATGGGCAATGTCAGGTCTCGTGTACACCATGGCGTACATAAGGCTTCCAATGGCTGACGAATATGGAACCTTCATCATGTAATTTTTATCCTCATCAGTCACTGAACACTTCTCCTTAGTCAACCTGAAATGACTAGCTAAAGGTGTGCTAACGGTCTTAACACCACTCATTCCAAACCTCTCAAGCATCTGTCTAAGGTAATCGACCTGAGATAACTTCAATGTGCCCAAAAGTTTGTCTCTGCTAATCTTCATCTCCAAAATCTGCTTCATGCGCCTAAGTCCTTCATGTCAAACTCACTCGACAACTGTTTCTTCAACTTCTTGATCTCACCCATGTCTGAACCGGCTACTAGCATGTCATCGACGTATAGTAGCAAGATAATATAACTAGTATCAAACTTCTTGAAGAAACAACAATGATTAGCATTACACATGAAGTATCCGTTCTTGTGCATGAATCCATCGAATTTTTTGTACCATAGCCTTGAAGCTTGTTTTAGACCATACAAGCTTTTTTTAATTTGCATACCATCTTTTCTTTGCCTTTCTGAGTGAACCCTTCTGGCTGCTGCATATATATTTCTTTCTAGGTCACCATGGAGAAAGGCTCTCTTCACATCTAACTGCTCGAGATGTAGATCTTCAGCCGCGATAATACTCAGAACCGATCTGATAGTAGTCAATTTGACTACAGGAGAGAAGATTTCTGTGTAGTCAACTCCTCCTTTCTGCTAAAATCCTTTGACCACCAATCTTACCTTATATCTCTTGAAACCATCATGTTCCTCCTTGATTTTGTACACCCATTTATTACTCAAAGCTTTCTTTCCCACTGGTAACTTCGCAAGTTCCCAAGTCTTGTTAGAGTTCAAGAACTTTATCTCATCTTTCATAGCAAGCTCCCACTTGCTTGCATCATCCATTTGACACGCCTCATCGTAGTTTTATGGCTCTCCACCGTTACTCAACAATAAATAATTTAAATGAGCTCTAGGCTGTAATGATGGATACCTCAGATTTGGCTTGGGTTGATACATGTGTATCTTCTCTTCGGAACTTAATGATCCTCATGGGAGCTTGATGATAGATGATTCTCATGATAACATGAGAATAGAGGTGTCAAGCAGTACAAGGGAACGCAGGAGAAGACGTGGAACGGAACGACGAGCAAAAGAATCGAAGTATCCAGTTTTTAGCCTGTGAGTCGACTCATAACAGTCATGAGTCGACTCATCAGGTTGAGTCGACTCATGACTGTCATGAGTCGACTCATCGCTGGTTTGAGTTTTTGTCCAGTTTCTGTCGAGTCGACTCATCTCAGTCATGAGTCGACTCGTCGAGGGTTTCCTGGTTCATTTGGGTTTCTGTTCACACGAATTCCTGTTAGTTTTGGGCTTGGTTATTTACCATATTTCCATCCACGTGTGTCCACCTATATAAAGGGTTGTTTAGGGTTTCTAAACAGAAGTTTTATGATCTTAGATCAAAGAGAGATTCTAATCTTTGTATTAGGGTTTAGAGAGGATTGAGAGGTTGTTCTCAATTCTAGTGAGATTGTGAGGGAGAGATTGTAATCTTTTGTTCTTCATAATCTAGAAGAAGGTATTTTCCTTCGCCATACTGAATTGTCTTGTGTTTTAGTTGTCTTCTTCTCAACCCACCTTTTGATAATTCCGCGACCAAAAGGTGCTCGCACGGCAACTCGTATCAAGTTGGTATCAGAGCGATCAGATCCTACGAATGGAGCATCCTGTGCATGGTCCTAACTCGATCGCAATACAAGAAGCTTGGCGAGATTCTTATTTCCTTGTGAGGGAGTTCAGAAATTAAGGAAGGAGAAGATGACTGAAGCAGATAATTCAGCGAGGATTGATGCATTAGAGAAGCAGATAGAGATGATAGGGTCGACGCTCACAAAACTCGTCGGTCTCATCCAAGGAGGGAACGAAAAGGGGGAATCTTCTTCTAGGTCTAAGAAGAAACCTATAGAGTCCGGTGGAGAGAGCGAGCTTTCAGGCTCCGACGAGGAGGATGAGACCGTCAAGGCTGCACCGCATCAAGGGGGTAAGAATTCTTACCAGAATCTGAAGATTGATTTCAGAGTGGATATTCCTATTTATGATGGGAGTGTTGACGTCGAGAGGCTTGATGACTGGATCGAGCGGATGGAGACGTATTTTACTCTTTATGGCTATTCGTCAAAAGAGAAGATTGTGTTCGCGACTTTGAAGCTTTCAGGGCACGCGTTGACGTGGTGAAAATCCTATTACAAGCAGGAGAAGAAGGCGGTATCGTGGAACAAGTTCAAGGAGCTACTTAGGAAACAGTTCTATCCGGTGGGATTCCTTGAGGAACGTTGGTACAAGTGGTACGGCTTGCGCCAAAGAGTCAATCAAACCGTTCAAGAATACACCACGGAATTCCAACAGCAGGCAATGGTTCTTAACGTTGCGACAGAGGAATATTCTATGTTTATGAAGTATATGACGGGTTTGAGCGATTACATCCGAAAGGAGATGAGGTTATTCACGGTCGAGACTATTGTAGAGGCGAGCGTGAAGGCCATTGCCATTGAGGGCAAGCAAAAGAAGAGCAACAAAGCAAAGGGGGATGCAAAGCAAGTTGGAGGCGAGTCTAGTGGTTCTCAATTTAAGGAGGAGAAGAAGAAGGGTGATCCAGGGAAAGCAGGGCTGATTGGTGGTCATTGCGAGAAGACAGGACATTAAGCTGATCGATGTTGGGAGAAGTATCCTCATCTGAAGCCAAGAGGGTTGAAGAGGAAGGAGGAGAAAAAGGCATACGTAATAGCTCAAGGTCCGAAGGAAGTTCCGGGGATGACAGAGCCCAACAGCAGTCTCAACCTTATGACGGGAAAACAGACCACGAAGGAGGACGACGACCCAAGGGAGCAGCTCTTTGTGCTCAAGTTACAAGTGAAGACCAGTTTAGTTGATGCCATTGTTGATTCGGGTAGCGAGAAGAATTTGATATCCGAAGCATTGGTTCAGAAGCTGGGTCTGAAGACGATCAAGCATCCGAAGCCCTATCCATTGGGGTGGATTCAGAAGGAGGAGAAACTAAGTGTAGTTGATCAATGCACCGTCAGATTTGCGCTCCACGAGTCGTATATTGACGAGGTTACGTGCGACGTCGTTCCATTGGATGTTTGTCAGATTATACTGGGCAATCCGTACTTATGGGATAGATATGCGATCTACGAGAGGCGGGCTCAGAAGTATACATTCACCAAAGGTGGTGAAAAGTTCATATTTCGTTCGGCATCTCTTCCGAGGGAGACAAGCTTGGGGACGGTGACGCGAGCGAAGAGACTAGTGAATGCAAACAAGAAGTTTGTCTCGCTGTGCATTAGACTTCTAGAAAAGCCATCGACAAAGGATTACAACTTAGAGCGAACGGTGACTACGACGAGACGCGGGACGAATGAGTTGTTTCTGATCGGACGTCGAGACCGGATTCTTAGCAAGGCCAGATGGGGCAGAAAAGATGGAGGAGCTCGAGAGTTTCCTCAGCTGAAGTTCTAACTTGAACGGGACTTTAAGTTCTTAAAAAGGGGACCCATGATACGGGTGTATCTTCTCTTCGGAACTTAGTGATCCTCATGGGAGCTTGAGGATAGATGATTCTCATGATAGCATGAGAATAGAGGTGTCAAGCAGTACAAGGGAACGTAGGAGAAGACGTGGAACGGAACGACGAGCAAAAGAATCGAAGTATCCAGTTTTCAGCCTGTGAGTCGACTCATAACAGTCATGAGTCGACTCATCAAGTTGAGTCGACTCATGACTGTCATGAGTCGACTCATCGCTGGTTTGAGTTTTTGTCCAGTTTCTGTCAAGTCGACTCATCTCAGTCATGAGTCGACTCGTCGAGGGTTTCCTGATTCGTTTGGGTTTCTGTTCACACGAATTCCTGTTAGTTTTGGACTTAGTTATTTACCAGATTGCCATCCACGTGTGTCCACCTATATAAAGGGTTGTTTAGGGTTTCTAAATAGAAGTTTTATGATCTTAGATCAGAGAGAGATTCTAATCTTTGTATTAGGGTTTAGAGAGGATTGAGAGGTTGTTCTCAATTCTAGTGAGATTGTGAGGGAGAGATTGTAATCTTTTGTTCTTCATAATCTAGAAGAATGTATTTTCCTTCGCTATACTGAATTGTCTTGTGTTTTAGTTGTCTTCTTCTTAACCCACCTTTTGATAATTCCGCGACCAAAAGGTGCTCGCACGGCAACTCGTATCATGGGTACTCTAGCTGTCCGCCTTAACTCTCTGACAGGTGAACCAAGCTCTGCATCTACCTCCTCTGAAGTAGTTTCCTCTATCATCTCTTCTTCAGCCTCTTCTCTTACGTCCTCATCAGAATTAGCCTCAAAGTTGCTTCCTTCTGGAACAACATCCGGCTCAAAGTATGTAGGCTCTGACTGAACTAAACTTGTGGACTTAACAACATCACGGTCTTTGTAGAGGGCTGCTTCATTGAAGACAACGTCCCTGCTTCTGATGACTTTCTTATTTTGTTCATCCTAGAACTTATAGCTAAACTCATCACCACCATAACCAATAAAATAACACTTCAAAGACTTAGAGTTAAGTTTGTTTCTAACATGATCACTCAAATGAACATATGAAATGCAGCCAAAAACTTTTAGGTGAGAAAGGTTTACCTTCTTTCTACTCCATACTTCTTCAGATATATTATGCTCCAAAGGCACTGATGGTCCCCGGTTGATTAAGTAGGCAGCTGTGTTGACTGCTTCTGTCCAGAATTGATTTGGGAGTCCTGCTTGAAGTCACATGCTTCTAGCTCTTTTAGTCAATGTTCTGTTCATTCGTTCTGCTGCACTGTTCTGCTGAGGTGTACCTGGCACTGTTCTCTCCAATCTGATGCCACTATCATAGCAAAACTTCTTTAACTCTGAATCTTCATATTCACCGCCATTATCTGATCGCAATTTCTTGACCTTCAACCCTATTTCGTTTTCTATTATAGCCTTCCATCTCTTGAAGACTTCAAACACTTTTGATTTGTGTTTCATAAAATAGACCCAAGTCTTCCTCGAGTGATCATGTATGAAAATCACAAAGTATAACCTTCCACCAGTGGACCGTACTGATGCTGGGCCCACACATCTATGTGAACTAGCTCAATCTTCTCTTCCTTCGGTGTTCTGCCAACTCTTTTAAAGCTTATTCTCTTTTGTTCCCAAAGATGCAACTTTCACATAAGTCAAAATCATCCGACCTCAAACCACTGCAATGGTAACTTTCCATTCGACTGCATAACATTCAGGCCTTTGCTACTCATGTGATCAAGCCTCTGATGCCACAAATTTGGATCTTCTTTGCTTTCAACCACTACAATGGATCCACGTGCATCTTTCGTCATGTAGAGAGATCCACTCTTTATACCACGGGCAACAATCATAGACTCCTTGGTAACCTTCCACGTATCACATGCGAAGGTTGATATATATCCTTCTTTTGCCAACTGTCCTATGGAGATCAGATTCTTCGTCAAGCTAGGAACATTTCTTACATCATTTAGCTTCCATATAGACCCATTGACTTTGATCTGCACTGTTCTTTTTCCAACTACATCACACGGTTGATCATCTCTGAGATAGACTTTCCCTAACTTTCCTGAAACATAGTTATCAAATAGATCTCTATTTGAGATAGCATGAAATGAAGCTCCTGAATCCAACACCCATGACTCTGTCTTGCTCTCCAATGAGCAAATAAGGGCATCATCTGATTCTCCTGAGACGATGTTCGCTTCAGTCTTATTCTCCTTATCTTTCTTAGGTTCCCTGCACTGATTCTCATAGTGCCCAAATTTGCCACAGTTCTAGCTGTCAATCTCTTTCTTGCTTTTGTGATTTCTGGATCTTGACCTGCTATTCCTCGAATTAGGTCTTCCACGGCTATTCCCTCTATTTCTGTTTTTATTTCTGCCTCTGCTCTTAAAATTCAATGCCGATCCTAAATTGAAATAACGGCGTCCTTCCAACTATCAGGTAACTGACCAAGTATTAACAGGGCTTGAATTTCATCATCAAATTTAATATTAACGGAGTTTAGTTGATCCGTAATCTCATTAAACTCATTTAGGTGTTCCTTGAATTTTTGGTTTTCGGACATCATCAAATTAAACAACTTTTTTATGAGATGTACCTTATTCGCCGTAAAGGGTTGTTCATACATACTAGATAACGCAGCCATGAGAGCTGCCATCGAATTCTGATTCTTGATGTTGAAAGCTACAGATTTGGGCATGGTCAACCTGATTGGTCTAAGGGCCTTCTGATCAAATAGCTTCCACTCTGCATCCTTCATATCTATCGGCTTCTCTCCTAATGACAAATATTGATCCTTTTGATAGAGGTAGTCATTCATCTGTATCTCCCATAACCTGAAGTTTGTCCCATCAAACTTCTCGATCTTGGACGTCTCCTTATCAGATCCCATGTCTCTAACCTCAAACCATCTGCGCCAAACTTGGTCGCTCTGATATCACTTGTTAGGGTTTTATTTAACTCCTGCTGCAATTTGGAAATAGAGATGAGAAAGGAGAGAGAAAGAGAGAGAAAAAATCAATCATAGAAAGAAAAACACACAAGATTTACGTGGTTTACTTCTCGATGTGAGAAGCTACATCCACGGCCGCCGCAGGAGAAATTTTTCACTATTTTTTCTTCAGTTTACAAGTTTCCCTAATAACCCTTTTAATAACATAACGGTTAATACAAACAGAAATCTCAAATAGTTTAGAAAAAACGAGCCCAGACCCAAAAAACCCGACTCGCGGTCGACAGCAGAGACAGTCGCGGTCGACCGGACAGAACGACAGAAAATAAATCGACTACATAGTTTAACGCGGTCGACCGCATAAGTTGTAGCGGTCGACCGCCAAAAGTCCAGAGACGTTCTTGGTCTTGTGCACGTTCGCGATCGATCGCCACGTCACTCATGGTCGACCGTGAGGCTTCCAGGTTGTTCCTTCGTTGTTTTGTTTGAACTTCATCGTCGTCGTTCATGTTCCTTCAATTCTCATGTTTCCTCTTCAATTAGAGGTATAAGGCAAGTCTGATAGTTAGGCTTCACATATCCTAACAGAGTTTGCTTTCCCTAATAAGAGAAGATATCGGATTAGCAAAGTGTCTCAATTGTAAGCAAGAGTCTCTCCCTGTCAAATATCTTGGTCTTCCTCTTACATATGGTAAATTATCTAGATTGGATTGGCAGTCCATTTCAGATAAAATCAAACAAAAGCTCTCTTTGTGCAAGGGAAGAAATTTGTCTATTGGAGATAGAAATTTTCTTAAAAATTCTATTTTATCCTCTCTTTTCTTGTATTGCATGGCTTTCAATAAGCTTCCTTTATGACTTATCAAATAAATAGATAAAACTAGAAGAATTTTTTTGTGGGGGTTGTTCAGATACTAATACCTTTTGTGAAGGAAAGGCCACAAAACACAAGCCTTTCTAAAGTAGTGTGAATAACAATCACACTAGCCCAACATTGACACCAAAGTATGAAGAAAGAGCACAATCAAATATTTAGGGGCAACAACAACTTATATTGTTACTTTGTACAAGAACTATCAACTACGAGAACTTCCAATTCATAAAGTGTATTTTTTGAAACCAATCCAAGCATCTGACGAAGGAGCTCAAATGGACCCTTGGAAAGAGATTTTGTGAAGATGTTTGTGACATTATCCTTGCTTCGTACTCCTGAACTTCAATAGTACCTTCAAGCACCTTCTCCCGAATGAAATGATGTTCAATCTCAATATGTTTTGTTCTCGCATGACAAACTGGATCAGTTGCAACTTCTTCTTCTTCTTCTTCTTTTGATCAATGGACAATGCTTTTTTATTCATTCACCATATGAAAGTTATGTACATCTCAGTTCTACAGGTACAAAACCTATGAATACAAATATTCAAAAGACAGAATTTTAAACTATTGCATCATCATTTTCGTAAAGGACTTACCCTTTCTCTATGATCATCAGGAATGGGATGATGTAACAAGCTCCCCAAAATAGATGTTTTGATTTTTCCAATTACTTTCTCTGCACAACTTTTCTCTCCTCTATATACTCTCCAATTCCTCTCAATCTATATGAAATAAACAACGGTTCAAAGGGCTAGCTTCTTGACATTTTTCATATAAGGCTTTCCTCTCAAATTCTGAGTATACCATGTTACCAGAAGGTCCCAGTCACAGTGTCTCCATCTAAATCCCATCCAATCCATAACTTGATTCCAAATCTTAGCAGAGAAGTAGCAGCTAAAGAACAAATGTGTATAGTTTTCTGGGTAGTTATCACATAGCACGCATATTGTATTAGTCGAAATTCCAAATTTACAGAGTCTATAAATAGTTGATAGTCTCTGTAACAAGACCAACCACAAAATAAAGCTATGTATTCAGTTGACTCCACACAATATGATGCCAATGAACCATATGTGAGTTAGAGACAATTTATGGATATGCAAGCGAAATACTGAAACTGTCATTCTTCATCCATTTGCGGAATTAATGCATGATATTATCTATAGACCCCACTTAGCCGAAGCTTGATCTCTGATTTTCAGCACTTGCTTCCACGTCCAAGAATTTTGTTGTTTAACTTGAACATCCCATATAGTAATTACTGTGTATGCAAGCAATCCAGAGCCAATCTTTTTTCATATGAATGTTCCAAAGTAGCTTCAAAGCTGAAGCTAAATTATAATCGGCAGCAGAATATATACCCCAAACCACCATGTTTTAGATCTTGATAGATTAACCCCCAAGCAACCAGTGAAGTTTTCCTTGATTCATGAGATTCCCCCATAAGAATTTCTTGCATAGATCATCAACCTTTTGGATCACTTTCTTTGGAAGAGTGCAATTAGTAGACCAAAAGACCTGAACTCGAAATAACACAGTTTTTACAAGTTGTCATCTGCCAACATATGACAAATGTTTTGCATTCCAATTCTGAATTTTATCAGTAACATTGTTGACCAAGGCATCACAACAAGGGAAGATTATCTTTTGCAAACTAAGTGAACTCCCAAGTATCTAATAGGAAATTTCCTTCAGGATATCCAAGCATATGTAATATCTCCTGCTTAGTGTTATTGTTGATTCCACCAAGAAACACAGAGCATTTATTAGGATTTACACGCAGCCCTGAGATATCTCCAAACTCATACAAACATTTCTGTAATGCCTTCAAAGTAACTATGTCTCCTCTCCCAAATAAAAGCAAGTCATCAACAAGTATTAGGTGATTTAGCTTCATCTTTCCAACTTTGGATGATATTTAAAGTCTTCTTTTAGATTGAAACCAAGCATTCTTGAGAGATGTTCCATGCCTAAAACAAACAAATATGGTGATAATGCATCACCTTGCCTTAGACCCCATTTCCCTCTAAACTAGCCATGGAGGGAGCCATAGAAGAAAATAGAGTAAAATAGGGTTGTAATAATATAATACAGCTCATAATCAAAGAAATAAACCTATCAGGGCAGTTCATACCACTAAGGATGTCATGAAGGAAATTTCAATCAAAGATATAATATGCCTTTTTGATATCCACGTTAATAAGCCTCTCGAGGATACATACTTCCTAGTATAGTGCTTCACAACTTCATGAGCCAAAAGAATATTACTGGTAATGATTCTACCCTTAATAAAAGCACTTTGCGCTTCATGAATGATTTTGCATAGAATTAGTTGCAATCTATTTGTTAAGACTCTGGATATGACTTTGTAAATAAAATAGCAACAAGCAATTGGTCGAAAGGCTAAGGCATGCCTTCGGCAAGCAACTTTAGGAATAAGAGTTAAAGTTGTAGAGTTGATTCGTCTAGGCAATTTACCATTAGAGAAGAACACAAGGATAGAGAGAGTAAGCTCTTCCCCAACAATATTCCAAGCTTTTCTCGAAAAACTTTGCAGAATACCCATCCGGACATGGAGTTTTATCATCTGAAATAGAGAACACAGCTTGTTTATTCTCCTCCCTTGATACGTGTTGAATCAGGGCAACTTGTTGTTCCTTATTCAAGCAAGCACCACTTTGAATGGCCTCAGTTTTAGGCTTGAAATTAATTTCAGGTGCAGTCTCCATCAAACCCTTATATAATTGTAAGATTTCCTTCACAATATCATTCTCTTCAGTTAATCTGTTATCATTTGAATCATACGAGACAAGCACCTTACTATAATGCCTGCTTTCTTTCACGACAGAGTGGAATAAATGAGTACATTTCCCCCCTTATATACACTTTAATAGATTTTTGCCTTTTGCTGATAAAAAGATAGCTCACAATTTGCAGGTTCGTGTATTTATCAAGGATCTTCTTTTCCTGAGCAATCAGATTCCGATCAAAAGGATACTACTGTAGATTTAATTCAATTTCCTCTATCTCAGATTTGGTCTTGATGACTTGAGAACTGATATGTTGAAAATGTTTCTTATTCAGCTCTTTGAGGTCATTTTTTAAATTCTCCAGTTTAGTGACAAACTGAAACCTCAAACATTCTTTAATTCTCTTTTTCCATGCAATCTCCATCGAAGGTTTGAATTGTGCATATTCAGTCCACATATTAAAAAAATATCTAAATGGCTTCTTCTCCTTAGCAAGATCATCATAACTTGTTAATAAGAACAACATATATACATCAACCAACAAGTTTCTCTTTTCGAAAAAGAGAAGGTTCAACCTCATCCTCTAAAGAGGAAGAGGAAGGCTCAACCTCATCCTCTAAGGAGGAGGAGGAAGTCTTGAATCCATAGAGAAGCATACACGTTCCTGTGAAAAAACCAAGATGCCCAGTTATCACCCCTAAAAAGTGATGAAAATCAATTCAGTAAACTTAGAAAAAAGAACAAGAATCAACTGTTTCACAAGTATAACAGTTTACCCTGAATATAAATGCTTTATGCTCCATACATTAACAGACACAGGGGCCAATATAAGCATTATTAGAGAAGAATTTGTTCCTTCTTCTTATAGAAGGCAATGCAAAAACGATCAAATTATTACGTCCTTTAACGCAAAGGCAATGACTATGACTCAAAAAGTTAAAAATCTCCCTGTTATCTTTGAAACCATTAATAAAAGGGAAATACCAACGACACTTTCTGCCTATATTATAGAAAGTGATCACATAGAAGATATTATTATAGGGAATAATAACATATATCGATGGTTTCATATTCATCAATAAATACGTTATTAAATTCAAATCTCTTCCTCACCAGAAGAAATTTCCTAGTCGCAAAATTCCTTGTATGCTTAGAATTGAGAAAGGTTTCACCCTCACCCCCGCAGCACAACGTGGTGATATTAACCTAGCTCCACCATAACCACAAAATGAAATCAAACAACTTCATTATAATATTCTAGTTGCTAATGATTTTAAAAAACTATTCATGCAAAGTTATCATAATTATACAGTGATAACCCATTGTCGCACTTTGATAAGAGTCCTAGATATTGTACCATCTAAATAAAGGATGAATACAAAGGAAAAAGATATCAGGTTAATCCTATAGCGACTAACGATAAAGATAGAAAATTTAGATCCCAGAACTCTTCAAACTCAATTTCATTCAAAAAAACATGATCAAATCATTCTTCTCCTACTTTCATGGTAAGAAACCATGCCGAGCAAAAGAGAGGAAATGCGATGATGGTCATTAACTATTAAAAAGGCTAATGAAGCCACCAAATTTGATGGATTCTTCATCTCCAATAGTGAAATGCTATTACATAGAATCTAAAATGCCAGATGGCTTAGTAAATTTGATGCTAAATCAGGCTCTTGGCAGATCAAAATAAATGATGAAGAGAGCAAAAAACTAATATCATTCAGTTGTCCTAATGGAGGGCATTTTGAATGGAACGTTATACCATTTAGTCTTAAAAATGCTCCCCAAATATTCTAGAAATGGATGAACAATATTTTTGGACACTTACTATTTGTTGTTGTCTATATAGACGACATCCTTGTATTCTCAAAAACAAAAGAGGAACACAAAGAACACTTGGTAGCCATGGCAAAACTATTGCTCAATTATGGTATTATTTTATCTTAAAAAGATAACTTTGATGAAAGATGATATCAAATTTTTAGGGAAAAAAATAGAAGTGGTCACATTGAATTACAGAATCATATTATTACAAAGATCAAAGAGTTCAAAGATAACTTTGAAGCTTTAAATGATCTACAAAGCTTTTTGGGCTTACTAAACTATGGGAGAAGCTATATACCCAATCTCTTTGAAAAAAAAATTCTTTATTTCAGAATAAACTTACTAAAGAACAGAAGAAATATAAAACTATATAAATAATAAATATGTGACCCGATGGGACATAGACAAAATTAAAATTACACTTAATCATGAGCAATTACAAGAAATTGCCGATATCAAAAGGAAATAAAGGAACAAAAAAAAATCCTTTATCAGCAACAATCTAGAGATACATTGGTCATACAGACCGATGCTTCAGATACACATTGGGCCGGAATCCACCCATCGCAAGATCATCATACGTTTTATGATACCTGGAGAGTGATCTAAAAAAGAAGGCTGAATGAATTCCACAAAGCTAGCTATATAAGAGTTAATCCAGTCATGGTTAATAAGAACCCTGTCCATTCTTGTCCAAACTTTAGTTCTACAATCTTGCTTGTTAGACCAAGTGTAATAGCATCCAGCATGATTCATATGCACAAGATGACATAATACTAATACTGCTTTGCAGATCCCTTGTCTCAAAACCATTAACAGCAGTGCCTCCCAATTTATCATTAGCTTCAATCATATTGTTGAAATCATCACCAAGGAACCATGGACCGAGGATATGAGCAGATAATTTTGACAATATCCTCCCAAAGAACTTTCCTCTCTTCCAAATGATTTGCAACATAGATGAAAGTAGTCTGACGCTTTAGTTTTGCATTTTTACAGGATATATCACAAGATATGAACTGACTACTAGAAACAGCGACATTTAAATCTAAAACTGACTGATCCCAAAGAATTCAAATTCTTCCATTTGGAGCATAATCATAATTGTGAATCCACCCCTAATCTTGAGCTAATTTCTACATAATTTTCCCAGCCTTGTTTGATTTAACTCTCGTTTCTGAAATAGCCACAGAAGATAGATGATATTGAAAAATGGAATACTTGAACAGCTACTATTTTAGAGGTTTATTTAAACCTCTAGTATTCCAACAAGCTATATTCATGTTGAAGAAGTATCAACTCTATCTACAAGAGGTGTGATATTCTCAGTAAAACTCCCATGTTCATTCTCTTGATGACTCAAAATATAGAAATTATTCGTTTGAGATATAATACTAGATCATTAGGATGATGTCCTGTTGCAGTTTGCTTTAAAATCCATTGCATATTTAGTTTCCTCCTGCATTGATTCAAATAATGCCCAAGTTTATAATAGCCTTCACGCTATTTAGGCGTATATTCATATATCGCTATTTGTGTATATAAATTTTCAGATGTTCCTTGAATAGTCACAGTATCTGCAGGAAGCTTTGCAGGTAAGCTCACATCCACTAATACTCTAACATAAGCTAATCTTTATTCATTTGTAGTCAATTGATCAGTACTGATAGTCTTGCCAATGAGACTTGCAACTTTACTTGCTCCTTTCTTGTGCCGAA
This sequence comes from Asparagus kiusianus, assembly GCA_022839385.1. Classification (NCBI taxonomy): domain Eukaryota; kingdom Viridiplantae; phylum Streptophyta; class Magnoliopsida; order Asparagales; family Asparagaceae; genus Asparagus; species Asparagus kiusianus. The sequence continues at coordinate 3,676 of BQKN01053396.1, read as the reverse complement.
GATTCAATCTAAGTCCTGGAAATTGTATCCGCATTGGATATATATATTAGCCTTGAAATTATCTGCATCTTCCTCATTACTCCCATGGTCTCAACAGAATACTTCTTGCCCCGAAGAACCAAGGCCCTGCTTCTAATATTGAACTTCTCTCCCCTACATTTCTACATTTGAACAAGAATACACTAGGTCTGCTCAAACAAGTTTCAACCACAGCAAATGGATGTTAGAGTTCAGACATATAGCTCTCCATTGCTTTATATCCAACATTCAAACCAAGCACATTTCCATTTAAAGAAAATTGCCATTGAGATTCATCCTCCACCCGTTCATCCTCCTCAAAAGTGGCAACAACTTCATTTATAGGAGGAACAAAGTCTAGAGTCATTCCCTTCCCTTGCTTTCTATTCTCTGGGAACAAACTTGCCCAAGTTTTCTTAGCTATTGCATCATTAATTTTTTTCATTATTTACTTTTATCATCAACCCCAGATACAGATACATGTTTCGTTCCTGCTTCTAGCTCATCCTCAATGAAAATTTCTTCTATTTTCTCTGATTGAACCCTAGATTCCAAATTTGCACTGTTTGCTGAAACGCCAATAAGAGTTTCTGGATTTGAAAGGACCTCAGCCATCGCTAGCTAGCTTCTTCTTAGCTCAATCACGTCCAGTGGTCTTCATGAATCCAGCGGTAGAAGAACTACTGCTTCCGGTGTTGAGAGGCCTAGTTTGGTTTAGAGGAGTACAGACTTCGCCTCGCTTACCTGATGAGCTGAGAATCACCACTTTTCTTCCTGGATTACGCCTCTTTATCGCCATTACTCATGGCGGGCAGCAGCACACGTTAAGAAGTCACCCTCTTGTTATGTGCATACAGAAAACCACCCTGATTTTTGTAGCCTTATTATTAGTTGCTAACTTGAATGTGCTTTGGTTGTCACCTTGAATAACAGTTGGTTTATTAATTGGAAAATGGACATCCTCGATCGACCAGTCGCCTTAACAAAATAGACTCTTGTATAGCAAGAGATGATGTTTTGTACTTTACTTCAGTAGTAGAAATAGAAATCGAATCGTGCTTTTTTGCTGCACCGAGAGACACTTGCTGAACCACACATAAAGACATAACCAGAAGTAGATCTTTGACCATCTAAATCTCCACCTAAATTAGTATCAGTGTTGCCATGTAATACAAACTCAGCACTCTTCTTGTAGAATAGTCCAAGATCAAGTGTGGAGTTAACATACTTGAGGACTCTTTTTGCTGCTTTCATGTGTGGCTTTCGTGGAGCTCGCGTATGACAACTTATCAAACCTAAGGAAAAGGAAATATCCAGCCTTATGACAGTCAAGAGGTGTGGAGCATCGCTTTCCTTCCTTTATGTCAAACCTTTCAACAATCTTGTTCGCATAGCCTCTCTGAGAAACAAAAACTCCTTTCTTGACATATCTATATCTAAGCCGAGAAAATGCACCACCTCTCAGAAGATCAATAAGAAAGATTGTCAACCCAGCTTGGGATCAGAGAACAATAATATGGATGTCACCATGTTTCTTCACAAGTAAACTCGGATCTAAATATGAGGCAATGTAACAATAGAGTTCAAGGTATTGTGCTATTTTACCATACCAAGCTCGAGGAGCCTGCTTTAAGCCATAAAGGGCTTTCTTGAGTTTGGAAACATAGTCTAGATGAGAAGTAGACACATACCCAGGTGGCTGCTCCATATAGATATTTTTGTCAATCTCTCCGTAGAGGAAAGTGTTCTTCATAATGTTGTCCACACACTTGAGTTTGCAAACATAGTATGGATGAGAAGTAGACATATACTCGAATCTAGCTGCCAAAGTCTCCAACCAAGACTAGCTGCTAAGGAAATGACCACCCAAACTGAAGTCATCTTTGCGACAGGGCTAAAGGTCTCTTCATAATCTTGTCCATACACTTGAGAAAACCCACATGCACTAAACCTTGCTTTGTATCAGTCGATTCCAGTGTTTTAAATATCGGCCGCCATGTCGGACATGGTGGCCGATATGGCGGATTTATACCCTAGCCGCCACGATATCCTTCATTTCAAAGCGTATTGCGTTTCTGAGGTCATGTCGGGGACATGTCGGAAAATATCGGGTATGTCGGGCGCCATTGCGGCCAAGAAATATCGGCCAAATTTCAGAAAAAGCGGTTTTAAGCTTATTGGGTCAAGTTTGAAAAACCCGACTCGGAAATCAGGTGTCTACAATTGGTTAGTGATCCTAACATCAATAAGTTATGTACTTTTTCATATGTTTAGACAATATAATTATCATGTATGTGAAGATTCTATTTATGATATTATATCAACCTATCCGATATGGCAATCCGATATTTTTTTTCATGTCCCCGATATATCCCCGATTTCCGCTATCCGACATGAATTTTGGCCAACCGACATGAACCCGACATCCGACATTTAAAACATTGGTCGATTCTCCCATCCTCCTTTCACTTTAGCCTATAAACCCATTTACACGTCACCGAGTTTACATCCTTGGATTTTGGTACAAGAATCCAAGTATCATTCTTTTGTAGAGCACGCATATCCTCATCCACTGCGTCCTTCCATTCTTTGATGCCTTTGGCTTCATCATAGCACACAGGTTCATTTGCATATGCAGGTCTTGACAAGGAGGAAGAAGTCAAATTCACTAAATCTCCGTCTCGATACCAAGCTGGGTTGACAATCTTTCTTATTGGTCTTCTGAGAGGTGGTGCATTTTCTATAGCTTCTCCTCAATTTGATTTTCAGGTATAACACTGCTCTCTCTTTCACTTTGCTTCCCCGACGTTGAAGATGAGGAAGAACTAGATGCACTTGGGGGCTTTTGATGAAGTCGACAAGCTCACCATAGGAACTGGATCATCTTTATCATTCCTATGCTCTCCAACATCATCGATCAAAACACTTTATGAAGAATAATAAGAGGATGCCTCACCAAACACCACATCTCGAGAGGCTGTAGACCAATTGAGTCCTTGGGTCCATGCATTTCCATCCTTGCTTTCGTTCATCATAACTGGTAAAAATGTATTTTTTAGCCTTAATATCAATCTTCCTCCTTTTAGAAGCTGGTAGACAAACATAACATATGGAGCCGAACACCTTGAAATACTTTCACATTTGGCTTCTCTCCCCACATTAGCTCGTAAGGAGATTTCATGTTGTTCAAGCCATACCCTCTGCCCATAAGGCCTTAGATAAATTTTTTGCATGCAATCTGTTGGGTCCTTTTGTTTTGATGATGATTTATAAACAATTTATTTCTAATATTGTTTGTCTAGTGTTTGTGTTTTGTATCTATTGTAGACAAATAATATGTTAGAGGATGGATGGAATCGAGCATTCACGATCATATCTAGTGGAGGTTGGCGGAATAGTGAAGTGAAGCTATGCAATTCAAGTTGAATATCCAAGTTCAAGCTTCATCCGCAAGTTTACCAAGTCGAGCTTATTGAAGACCTTCATCAAGCTTGGGTAATTTAGTTTAGGTTTTATATTATGTATGTTAGTACTTTAAGCTCAATTATATACACACATACACGTTTTGGTGTATATATATATATATATATGTGTGAGAATAATGGAGGTGAGCTGGCAGCTCACCTCTCCCCATGAGCTGCAAGTGTATGACATGTGA
>BQKN01053393.1:5001-35169 GCA_022839385.1 Asparagus kiusianus | reverse complement strand
ATATATATATATATATATATATATATATATATATTATAAATAAAATATTAAAAATTACCAAAAATAAAAATAACCAAATAGCTGATTTATTTAAAATTGGTTTTTGGTGGGAAAATTAAAAGAAGAAATTGAGAATATGAATTTGTATTATTCTTTCTAACAGACTTAGAAAAAGAATGAATTGCAATTCTCTCAATGCAATCTCTCTCTAACAACCTTAGAAAAAAATTATAATTCCTCTCAATCGATTTCCTAATTGACAAAAGAGAGAAAGATCGATAGAGATCCTTCCCTTTGTTTAAAACTGGGTTCTTCTTGGTGTCGATGGAATGCTTCCCTCGAATGCTCGCGTCGAGTTTGCTTTCCGTTGACGATCCGAACGTTTCACCTCGTGGAACACGATTCCTTCCTCTTGATTGATGTCGAGGAGAACTTGGGTGGCAAGTTTGAATAGAACTTTTAATGAGTTTGATAACTCAGGCGAGTTTAAAACTCTGTAAAAGAGTTGATTTGAATCGAAAATTGGTTTTAAGCCAAGTACCAAAGCTCTTTGTTGCTGAAGAATGCCCTCGATTGCAGAATGCCAAATTTCTTCTTCAGAATTCCGATCAGAAAATGATCTTTACAAATTCTAGAAAAAGCCGATCAATTCCCAAAAATTCTTCTCCAAAGAACCGGGTTCCAATTAAGCTAAAATTTTAGCTATTTATAGGAGATTAATGGGTGTAACCGCCCCCTTGATTGCTCCTTAATGAGGGTTTATGGGGTGTAACCACCCCTTAAATCTCTTCTTAATAAGAGTTTATAGGGTGTAACCGACCATATTAAATGGAAGAACGGTTTTGAAACCGTTCAGGTTTTGTTTGAACCAATCAAATGCAAAAATTTGCATTCTGGTACGAATTGTGCGTTCTAACGCAGCGTTTGGAAGCTGCATTAGCAGCTGGAGTGAGCTGCATCCGCGGCTAAACGCTAAAAGCTGCGCTCGCGCTGAACGCTAGAGATGCTTTTGCGGCTGAACGCTAGAGCTGAGCGTTAAAAGCTGCGTTAGCGCTGAACGCTAGAGCTGCGTTAGCGCTGAACGCTAGAAGCTACGTTAGTAGCTAGATTCAAGCTGCGTCCGCGGCTAAACGCTAAAAGCTGCGTTCGCGTGTTGATAACGTAGTGGTTGCGTTGCTTTAACTCTGTAACGCGGCCACTTGCGTTTCATTTCTAGGATCCAGAAATGAATTCTGCGTCTTGGATTAAAGAGATCGTTGACTTATAATCTCTTCTGTCAGAACGTCGCAAAAATCATCGTTTTGTAATCTTTGCTTTAGCTCCTTAAAATGTGAGAGTCGTCAGATTGTACTCTCACTGTTGATTGTGAAAACTGTTGAATCAGAACTTTCATCGGTTGTCGTGAAGGTCGTCGAATTGTAACCTTTCTCGATCTACGTGAAAATTTTCTAATTATAGCCTTCATTTGCTGATGTGAAGGTCATTTGATAGTAACTTTCATTGTTGAATTGTTAATGTGGAAGTCGTCAGGTTATAACTTCTATCATTAATGTTTGACGGGGATCAACTATCTGTAGTAATTTTTAGACAGCCTACAGAACCCCCTCCAAAGTTTTCGAAAGTTCGTGGTTGACTGGCACGAATTTTCGGAATACTTTGGATCTCAACTCTGATCTTGAAGCTATTGATTTCTTATCATAAAGAAGTTGTTCTTTGCACTCGCTTCGAAGACATCTTAGTTGAAGGGATTTGCCATGCAGGACCCGTGTGAGGATGAGCTTCAAAGAGAAACTGTAGCGACGGTACAAGATACTTGTGAGCAGAAGCTCTCAAATGTCACGTCGCGACTCACATCCATTCAGCTGATGGGCTCACAAACATTCATAGGATTTTTGAAAAACCCTCAGCCATCAATGGATTTGATAAGCCTTTACTGACTACCATTTGAGTCGGGCTAGCATGTGGATTATCTAAATTCGTTTCACATGTAACGTTGTGTTAAAAGAATGAACTTTCTTAGACTTAGTGCTATGATACCAAATACATAGACTTTGTCAATTTCACGGGAATGGACTACCCAGCAACACGTGTTAGGCATAGATTTATCTCTAATTAGATATTGAGATAAAGTCCCACATGCGTGAAAGATATGAATTTTGATGATACGATGTTGAATACGTAGACTTCGTCATTATTGCGGGAATAGGCCACTCGATAATATGTGTTATATGCAGACTTATCTCTAATTAGGGATCAAGATAAAGTCCCTCATACGTGTAAGACATGGATTCTGGTGTTATTAATAATAACCTGCTACGATATTGAATACGTAGGCTTTTGTCATTTTCATAGGGAAAGACTAATCGGCGACGTATGTTAGACATAGACTTATCTCTAATTAGGGAACGAGATAAAGTCTCCCATGCATGAAAGACATGGATTTAAAGATTATTAATTTAATAATAATCATTGGCTACGATATTAAATACGTAGGCTTTGCCGCTATTTCTTCATGTGTTATATTTTCACTTGAAACACTAAAAGAAAGTTAGAAATGCCAGAGATGTAGTATTAATTTGACATGAATTTTTACTTAGAGTGAAATTCAAAAATTTTCTTAATCATCACTAGGATAATTTTCTTAATCATCACTAGGATAATTTTAGAAAATCTTTAATCCGTTAGGGATTTTATAATAAAAACTTGCTATTCTTCTTGAAAAAGGATTAATAAGTTCATTGGGGGTTTGACTGTTGGAGGTGTGATGTTAACCTAATAGTTTTATGGGCCTATCGCTCTATTGAAGAGAGTCGATAAGTTGATTTGGTCGTTAGAGGTGTGATGTTAACTTGACGTCATCAGAGGTGTAATATTAACGTGATGAAAGGATTGGTTGTCAGAGGTATGATATTAACATGACAGAATTTATTATGATCAGAGCAACCTTATGGACTTATCATCCTATTCAAAAGGATTGATAAGTGGATTGTCAGAGGTGTAATGTTAACATGACGTCATCAAAGGTGTAATATTAACGTGATGAAAGGATTGGTTGTCAGATGTGTGATATTAACGTGACAGAATTTGTTGCGACCGGAGCAACTTTGAGGACTTATCGCTCTATTGAAGAGGAATGGTGAGTGGATTGTCAGAGGTGTAATGTTAACATGACGTCATCATATATGTAATATTAACATGATGAAAGGCTTGGTTGTCAGAGGTATGATATTAACGTAACAGAATTTGTTACGATTGGAGCAACTTTGAGGACTTATCATCCTATTGAAGAGGAATGATAAGTTGGTTGTCAGAGGTGTAATGTTAACATAACATCATCAGAGGTATAATATTAATATGATGAAAGGATTGGTTGTCAGAGGTGTGATATTAACGTGATAGAATTTATTGCGATCGGAGCAACTTTGAGGACTTATCGCTCTATTGAAGAGAGTGGATAAGTTGATTGGCTATCAGAGGTGTGATGTTAACGGGACAGAATTTATTGTGATTAGAGCAACTTTGATAACTTATCATCCTATTGAAGAGGATTGATAAGTTGATTGGCTGTCAGAGGTGTGATGTTAACATGACAGGATTTATTACGATTGGAGCAACTTTGAGGACTTATCATCCTATTGAAGAGGACTGATAAGTAGATTGCCAAATATATAATATTAACAGGATAGGAATGTGTTGCGATCAGAGCAACTTTGAGGACTTATCGCTCTATTGAAGAGAGTCGATAAGTTGATTGTCAGAGGTGTAATGTTAACGTGACAGAATTTATAGATTTTGTGGTTGACAGAGGTATTCTATTGAACATGACAACTCAGAAAATTTATTATTCATAATCCAGTAGACCATAAATAAATCAACCCCCAATCTTAAACAAGTGTAGGGGAAAAAAGATAGACATGGCACATCGCCTAATAGGCCACTATCCGTCAAGTCGTTCATTGATATTGGAGTATACTATGATTGGAATAGATGCACATCACACAGCGGGCCGTTATCTGAAGAGTTTGGCTATCAGAGGTAATTGTTAACGTGATAATTTTGTGGATCTATCATCCTATTGAAGAGGACTGGCTTTAGTGACCGTAGTATCTTCTCCTTCTGACTAAGAAGATTGGGTTTGGTCCCATTGCTCAGGTTGATCCTGCTTACTTTGTTCTTCATTTTTGACCTTGATAATTATTTTTTGAGCATGTTCACCTGGAGTGATTAGTTGTCTTCAGGAATGGCATTTTGCAACCCTCATTTGTGCTAGAAGGTTGGTCTGCAAGTTGTGTCAACAGGTCTCCACTAGGGTAGACTGTGTCATACCTGACGAATATCGAAGAGTCATGCTTCGAAACCTCTTAACGAAGGTTTTGATGTTGGCCTTCTTGTTTTGATGATGATTTATAAACAATTTACCACTAATGTTGTTTGTCTAGTGTTTGTGTATTCCTATGTATTATAGACAAACAACGTTGTTGGAGGTTGGATGGAATATGCGCTACAACGATGATATCCAATGGAGGTTGGCGGAATAGTGGAGTGAAGCCTTGCAATTCAAAGTTAAAGATCAAGTTCAAGCTTCATCCGCGAAATTACCAAAAAGAGCTTATTGAAGATCAAGATCTAGCTTGGATAACTTAGTTTAGGTTTTATATTATGTGTGTTAAATACCTTAAGCTCAATATCATATACACACACGTATTTGGTTTCTATGTATATATATAGTTATATATATATATACATGCATGGTTTTGGGTTTTCATGTTTTGGACATACTTGCAAAATACATGAGTTTTCACAAATGAAAATTTAATTTGAGAAATTCTTTTTCTAACATGTTTGTTTTCATGTTTATAAACATTTCGCAAAGTTTCATCAAGTTTGGAATTGATTTGTTATGTTTAATGGAATTTACAAAATCATGTTTTTGTTCGTGCACATGTTCGTGCATGTTTTACAAAACAGATGATTTTTCATAAATGAGAAGTGGTATTCAAGAAATTCTTTCTTTGACATATTTATCTACATGTTTAGAAATTTTCCTCAAAATTTTACTATTTTTGGAGTTGATTTACTGTGCCCAATTGATTTTACAAAATCGTGTATGTCAGCAGTTTTTCAGAAACTGTAAATCTGTGTTCAAACATTTATTTCTCTTAACTGAGAAATGATTTTTCAGAAATTCTTTATCTAACATGTTATTTGACATGTCTAAATCCTTTCCACAAAATTTCATAATTTTTGGAGTTGGTTTACTATTTTTAATTGATTTTACAACGTCAGATACGTAAATTTCCAGAATGCTGGAATTTGGGGTATTTTGGTCTTTTCAGCCTATAACGGCTAGTTTTTGATATTTTCGGTTTTTGGGGGTTTGTGGCTGGTTTAAGAGGCTATAAAAAGCTCTCAACTTTCATTGTTTCTTATGGATGTTTAAGAGAGTTTTAAAAAGAGTTTTACAAGTTTGTTGAAGGGTTTTTAAGTTTGTTTCAAGAGTTTGTTTGTGAAGAAAATTCCACAAGAGCTTGAGGAGATCATCTATTGAAGTTTGAGCTTCCAACTATTCTTCTTCCACCTCTTGATCTATTGAGAAGTTTTCTAAACTCTTATCTAGCTTTACATTTGCTTAGTTATTTGATTATATTTCTTTAAAGCTAGTTTTTTATATTGAGTTTAGATTTGATTTATATCTCATTGTTACACACACCCACTTGAGCTTATTGTATCTTTCATACATAGTATATTAGGGTTATGAGAGATTATAACATTGAGTTGTGCTTTATTGAGTTCTCATCTATTGTAGAGAACAAATTTATATTTGTTACAATTGTGAGTGTTGTAAGGTTTTCGGTGAGCTAGAAAACCGAGTGTGTTGTGTAGTTTTCGGTGAACTAGAAAACCGAGTGTGAGGAGTGACGTTGATCGGTGAGCGTTGAAAACCGACACTGTGAGGTGTAAACATTATTCGGGTGAGCATAGAAAACCCGGTTGTGATAGTGGATTTCTCCCCGGGAGTGGGGAGCGGAGACGTAGGACGGAAGGTCCGAACTCCGTGATCGTATTGATTGTTTGAGTTTGTCTTTGGCGCATTTGTTTTTGCACTTATCTTATATCGCCAATTGTGCATTGCTCATTTATTTCATCCACTATCTAGTTCATATTGTTTACCCTTGTGTTAGTTTACATATCCTTGCATATATCATATTGTATATCTCTTTGGTAGGATATATCACCTTGTGTTAGTTTTATATCCTTGCACATACATTGCATATATCTCTTTGTTAGGATATATCTTATTGTTCATATTGATTATCCTAGTTCATATAACTTGTTATATTTCATACTTGCTAGGATAACTTGTTAATTAATTTTAATTGGCATTTAATCAGATTAGATTAGCATAAGACCCTAATCACCCCCCTCTAGGGTCTAACATGTCATACCTGACGAACATCGAAGAGTCATGCTTCGAAACCTCTTAACGAAGGTTTTGACGGGCTCCCTCTTCTTCTGCTTAGTGGCTAGAAGGGTATGGATGGATACTTTTGTATCTTCTTCAAAGAATCTTGACAGGAAGAGTCTCTCTAGATCTGCCCACTTTTAGATACATCTGGCATGCAGTTTTCTAAACCATTCAAAGGCATCGTTTGATATCACATTCCTAGCCTGTGACTTAAAATGATAGATATGTTGATTCGGTGATCCCGTGTCGTCAAAAATTTGTAGCATCGGGACTTCAAACTTTGGAGGATAAGAGGCTGCATCTCATTTGATAGGATAGGGCCTAGCAACTCCCTCGTCTTGGAGCTCACTTTTATTAGCAATAGCATTGAGGCAGACTTCCAATTCTTCCATTTTGGTAGACTGGAGATTCTGCTCGTTCTCAGTCTCTCTTCCTTTATCAGAGGAAGATTTCAGGTTGTGGGTTTCTTGGTCAGAAGCAGCACCATAAACCATTTCCCCTTCCCTTTGCTTGTGTGAGGTTGGGATGAAGACGTTCTTCCTCTTCGGAAAGATTCTTGCCTTGACGGCGAATTTGTCTTCTGAGATTTGGCCATGTCTATGACATATTGAGTCATCAGGATCCGGAGTTCATTAATGACCTCCTGCTGTGATTCGAGCATGGTTTGCTGCTCATCAAGTCTCTTCACGAGATCTTCTTGGTTTCCCATCATATAGGCGCATCTCTCATGTTCTACGAAAGAGCTAGAGGATTGAGATTCTGCGATAGCTGAATGCTCACCATCGGATGCAGTTCCTCTAGCCAACCTTTGATAATCGACAGGAGGTATGACTCCCCTTCGAGTTCGGGTATATTGGTAGATTCCCTCGAACTCATTCAGGATCTCTGTGAAGTTTAGAGACCGGTTCTTCTCTGACTCATCAGGACTAAGGATTGATGATTTCCCTCTACCGATCATGTTGGAAGTAACTCCAAAGTACTCTTCTTCCGAAGTCGTCTTCTTGTGAGAACATCGTCGCTTGTACTGGTTTGGCAAGGCAACGTTCATCTGTCAGCTGAATACTGCTGGTTTGGCCACATGTGAGCAGCATTGACATCCTGAGAGGACCGTAGAAATCAGTTGTTCGTATTGGCATGAACGAGTGACTCGTATCGATCTTTTTCTTGATACGAACTCTCTCAAGTTTGTTGTGGAGGCTTGAGATGAGTTACTCACTGATCGCAAGGTTTGAACTGGAACCCACAGTCTAGATTTGATGAGACTGGCTCCTGGTCAACATGGATCTTCTTGAGATGCCTTGAATCCGTAGACTTCTTATGTCCGCCCATTAATCTAGTTACACTACGAATAACCTAGTACGGGGGTCTCGCAGGAATATGGTATTCGTTTTGCTGGTGAAACGAGCCTCTGTAGGCTGCATTCTGGCTGGTCAACGTAGTCCTGAGAGTTATGTTTGGATTTTGGAACGCTCTCCTGAGAACTACGTTTAGGCTAATTAACGCGGTCTGGAGACCTACATTTTGGTTCTAGAACGCACTCCTGAGAGTTGCGTTTAGACTGATTAACACGGTCTGGAGACCTACGTTTTGGTTCCGGAACGCACTCCTGAGAGTTGCATTCTGTTTAGGAAAAGCGTCCCGGAGGACTACGTTTTGGTGTTGGAACGCATCCCTGAGGATTACGTTTTGATTTTGGAATGCTTCCTTGAGGATTACGTTTTAGTTAGTTCCCGCGGGGCTCGTATTTGGGCTCATCAACGTAAGGCTTGCATTCTAGAGCAGAAATGCAGAGTTATTGCTGAGGCTCACAAACACATAGCTCGCATTGATTGGAGGATCGACTCTCTCGGAATTGTGCTCGTCGTCGGGATCTCCTCCTTCGTCGAGCGGCATTCTTCTTAGCCTGTTTTAAGGCTTTTGCAGTGACATCACCATCTGTATTGGTCAGGTTAGTTGTGGTGGTAGGCCTCTTGTGACCTGATACATGTTGTGTTGGCGCGGGTGTGGAACCTTCAACTCGGTTGACGAGTTTGGTTATGGCTGGGCTTACTCCTTCTGAGGAGAGGCTGACCGAGAGATCTGGTCCAAAGGAGAGGTCTTCCTTTGGTGGTTCGGTAATGATTGGAGCATTAGTCTCCTTCGAGACTTTGCGGATCTTGCGTATAGCCTTGGGGCTAAGGGATCCAGAGGAGAGTATCTCCTCGTACTTAGTTTGGTCAAACTCCATAACAAGAGTTTCGACTGGGTTCCTGCGAGGTTGACGTCGGTTTCGACTGGGTTCCTGCGAGGTTGACGTCGTATTGTGCCACCACTTCTTCATCAGTAAAGCTTGTCCCCAGTGGAGTCACCATCTTTTGTTTGGTGGGAAAATTGGAAGAAGAAATTGAGAATATGAATTTGTATTATTCTCTCTAACAGACTTAGAAAAAGAATGAATTACAATTCTCTTAATGCAAGCTCTCTCTAACAAACTTAGAAAAAGAAATTACAATTCATCTCAATCGGTTTCTCGATTTACAAAAGAGAGAAAGATCGACGGAGATCATTCCCTTTGTTTAAAACTAGGTTCTTCTTGGTATTGATGAAATGCCTCCCTCGAATGCTCACGTCGAGTTTGCTTTTCGTTGATGATCCGAATGTTTCACCTTGTGGAACATGATTCCTTCCTCTTGATTGATGTCGAGGAGAACTTACGTGGCAAGTTTGAATAGAACTCTTAATGAGTTTAATAACTCAGAGCGAGTTTAAAGCTCTATAAAAGAGTTGATTTGAATCGAAAATCGGTTTTAAGCCAAGTACCAAATCTCTTTGTTGCTAAAGAATGCTCTCGGTTGTAGAATGTTGAATTTCTTCTTCAGAACTCTGATCAGAAAAGGATCTCCAAAAATTCTAGAAAAAGCCGATCAATTTCCTAGAAATTCCCCTCCAAAGAACCGGGTTCCAATTAAACTAAAATTTCAGCTATTTATAGGAGATTAAGGGGTGTAATCGCCCCCTTGATTTACTCCTTAATGAGGGTTTATGGGGTGTAACCGCCCCTTTAAATCTCTCCTTAATGAGAGTTTATAGGGGAGTAACCACCCCCATTAAATAGAAAACAGTTTTAAAACTGTTCAGGTTTTGTTTGAACCAGTCAAACGTAAAAATCCGCGTTCTGGCACTAATTCTGCATTTTAACGTAGCGTTTGGAACCTGCGTTAGCAGCTGGACTTGAGATGCATCCACGGCTGAACGCTAAAAGCTGTGTTAGCGCTGAACGCTAGAGCTGTGTCCGTGGCTAAACGCTAAAAGCTGCGTTAGCGCTGAACGCTAGAGCTGCATTAGCGCTGAACGCTAGCAGCTATGTTAGCAGCTGGATTCAAGCTGCGTCCGTGGCTGAACGCTAAAAGCTGTGTTCGCGTGTTGATAACGCGGTGGTTGCGTTGCTTTGACTCTGTAACGCGGTCACTTGCGTTTCATTTCTGGGATGCAGAGATGAATTTTGCGTCTTGGATTGAAGTGATCATTGACTTGTAATCTCTTCTATCAGAACATCGCAAAAATCATCGTTTTGTAATCTTTGCTTTAGCTCCTTGAAATGTGAGAGTCGTCAGATTGTAACTCTCGTTGTTGATTGTGAAGACTGTTGAATTAGAGCTTTCATCGGTTGTCGTGAAGGTCGTAGAATTGTAACCTTTCTCGATCTACGTGAAAATCTTCCAATTGTAGACTTCATTTGCTGATGTGAAAGTCATTTGATTATAACTTTCATTGTTGAATTGTTAATGTGGAGTCGTCAGGTCATAACTTTTATCATTAGTGTTTGATGGAGATCAGCTATCTACAAAGATTTTTAGACAACCTACAATTGGTTAAATAAATTTGGTAAATTTTGTAAAAATAACTCACGAATGTATCTATCTATATATTCTGTACAACTAAAAAATTTAAAACTACCAAAAATTAAAATAAATGACACATAATTAGTCAGTTTCTTTAATACGGTTAAATAAATTCATTTAGTTTTTTTTAAATGAAACGAATATTGTTTGTTATTTGTTGATTGCTTAGACATCAACGCATTGTCAGCGGGGGAGACCCGAGGTTGAAGTCGTCCTTTGGCTTAGCCGAGAAATAACGCCCTTTCGAGTCGACCCCGCGAGGCATTGAATAACTGATCAAGTGGGCTCATAGCGAGTCGTCTTTGACGAGAGGACCGACAAGTACTGACCTTCGAGTCGACCTAAGGAGATGTCGACTCGTCGAGTTGGCTAAGTCAGGATTCTTGGTCACGGTCATCAATTTAACTTGAGCGGTGCTTGCAGAGGGCACATGTCTGTACTGTACTTTGGCGATTGAAAACACCAAAATAATTACATAAATTAGATTACAAATTTGCAAGCTTAAATAAACTTTTAAAATACTATATTAACTAAAATATATTTTTTAATTTATTAAAACAATTAAAAAATATTTTTAAAATTATTATAGCAATCAAGATATATATATTTTAATATTTTTCAAGTTTAAATGAATTTTTAAAATATTATGTTCATGAAAATAAATTTTATAAAGTGTTATAGCAATTAAAAAATATTTTTTTAAAATATTGCATAAATTAGATTACAAATTTACAAGTTTAAATGAAATTTTAAAATATTATATTAATTAAAATATATTTTCAAAATTATTATAGTAAATAATATATGTTTTTAAAGTTAGTCAGCAATTAAAATATATTTTTAAATTATTGCAAAAAATTTAATTACATTTTAAAATATTATAGCAATAAAAATATTTCTTAATTTTTAAAAATAATACAATATTTAAAATATATGTTTAATTTTCTAAACTTTTTTTGCAATTATAATTATTTACCAAATAAATTAGTTTCCAAATTTGGAAATTTAATACATACTGGTAATCGTATTCATATTAAATTAATTTATGTATATTTTATTAGTATGTTTAGACAAAATAATAAAATTTCTGTATAGTGGCCATTAATTGATTTTCAAGTAGATGAAAATGATGTCATCCTGAAAGGAAGAATCACTTGAGCATGGGAAGGACAAAACGTAAATACCGAAATCTCATTTGGAATTTAGTTTGTTCTCCTTGATAACGAGGTACATTTAAAATTTTATATATACTGATAATTATAATTTTAAATAATATGAATTTACTTTAATTATGACGTGTTTTATCCAATTTTTAATAGAACACTCATGTACATGGTATTTACTATAAGAATAATGCATTACGACTGAGAAAATTAATACAAAAGGAAAAAATTCATATTTTCTCAAACGTAAAGATTGTTACTATATGTAAGATATACAAACCAGTGAGCACTCCAGTATTTATTCATTTATGTTATCGTACAAACATCAAGGGTTTAAAGGCGGATGACAATGATATAGAAAAATACAAATTCAAATTTCTTCCTTATGGAGAGATTGAATCAAGAATCGATTCAAAATGATTTCTTTTAGGCATGTATTAAATTTGTATTCCTCATAGAGTATCATGCATGTCAAATTGTACTAAATTTCAATTATTTTCTTATATGGATGTGATTGGATAATGAGTAAGTTATGATTTTATTATTATTTACATGAAATATACATAAATATATTTTATAACATAAATATTTAATATTTTTTTTCTTTTATTAGGTTCAACAACATAGCTATCATTTTGTGGGAAAATTTAGCATGTGCTCTGGAGGAAAAATTAAAACTGGAGAATCAAAACTCAATGGTTATTATTGTGACCAATTTATTATACTCTAGATTTAAAAGTATGAATTATACACACACACACACACATAATAATTTATATTTGTATGTCTAATTATAAACTCACAATAATTAAATATATACATAATATTATATTATATTTTTGTTGATTTTCTTTTCACAGTGAAATGATTGACAATCCTTTCATCTACGTATGCTATAAAGTTTTATATAAATCTGAGTGATAATAAGGATGTTGTTCAAACTCAAGTGTATTTTGTAACTTTTTTGTGAAATAATATAATTCTCTTTTCATAAAATTTATTCATAATTATGAGAATTATAAGTAATTATTTTCCTTATATTTTTTCTCAGTTATATTGATACGCTAACTCAATACCAAAATTTGGAGACTGGAATAAGATCGATAAGCACACAAGTCAAAATTGAAATCGATGATGGTACAATTGATAACATTTTTGAAGTAAAGGAATTAATAAGTAACAGTGATGTAAGTGAAATTTCAATTTATCTTTGTATTGAATTATTTTCTAAACTTTATATATATACAATTATAGTTTTTAACACTATATCAATATAAGAAACATGCTACAATGATAAAGTTGTCTTATTATTACACAATATACTTCATACATTTCATTTAAATAGCTAAAATTTTGTATAAAGAATTCAAAATAAACCTAAAATATAATTCAACAACTATATAAATACATTATAGACCTTGAAAGATTAATACTTTAATTGATTTATCATGCACTTTATTATTTTATTGGTTTTTATAATTCAATTAATGATTGATGATGAATATATTGCTTATCTATAGTATTTTTACGAGAAACACTTCCTTTGTAATGCTCAAATCGTGGGAATTGAGGAGGTGTCGGGTTGGCGATATCCTTCTAATGCATATTGCTATAACAAGTTGAAATATATCAATAAGGTTCTTTACTACAATCGTTATAAAATAGAAATCAAATATGTAGAAGAAAGATAAACATGATATTATAATTTTTATAAATATAAATTAGTTATAGTTTTTAAAAATTAAGTTGAATAACCAATATGTAATGCGAATATGTATTTAACTTTAGGTACAAACTTATCTTACAAGTTACGTATGGAACATTAGAGCTGAGCATGGTTCGGTCCAAACCGAAAAAACCGACCGAACCGATCCGAACCGACCCGGAAAATTCGGTTTTATGAGTAGGGCGGTTCGAGTCGGTTTGAAAACTTTTCAACCCGAACCGACCCGAACCGACCGAATATAGTGTAATACTACTCATTCTGATCTCAAACCCTACCCGATCCGTCCCCAAAGAGTCAAAGACTCAAACCCTAAACTCATTTTCTGAATCATTATGGGTTAAAAACAATATCATTATATCAGTGTTTAATGCTTCATAATCTCCTACTTTGTTGATAACTTTTTTTTCTTTAACACACTTTGTTGTTTGATAAGAAGTTTGATAAAATTAGAACCGAACAAATCGAACCGAACCGCACCGAACCGACTTGTAATAGTTCGGTTCGGTTTTGAATTATAGACGGTTCGGTTCGGTTGTTCAAATTTTGGTAAAAACCGAACCGAATCAACCGTTGCACACCCCTATGGAACATGCATCACTACATTTGTAATATTTCATCATGATGTTTTTCGTTTGATGAGATTAGTTCTTTAGAATTAGCATCTTCGTGGAGTTTGGTAAATTATATCAAAATTATATTAAAGTTTTAATACATTTTTAGTTTAATATATAAAATTAAAAATTAATATATATTTGCTTAAACATGATGCAGACAATAAGGAGATTTCGCTCTCAAGCAACAGGTTAATCGGTAGAATATGCATTACCATGTTAAGGTTACAGAGTTTAACATAAATAAATGCATTGAAGACTACACGGTTATTAAAATCGTTAATGATAATGTGAACGATGAAAAACTCAATGGGCTGTTACTACTAACTGATGGAAATGTAACATTTTCACAATCTTATTAATAAAATTATATTCCTCAATTGTATGCAATTAATTCATTCTTCTAATACTAAATTTATTTTTATCAAAGATGAAAAATCACTCGATATAATGTTGGTTGATGGCGATGACAGTCAATTAATTCAATATACTCCAGACTTATTGACACCCGAAAATAGTACTAATAAAAATTTAGAGAAGAAAGTGTTTGCTAAAAATAATATTAGTTTCATTATTTTAAAAATTAAATCATTAACACGTTGCTCTAAGGCAAATGTATTATTATTACAACATGAAAAACCAATTGAATTGAATCAGAATAATACCGTTGATAATCAATCTGTTGAATTAACTCCAGACTTATTCACATCGATATCCACCACTAATAGCAAAGACAAAAAGAAAATTTTAGATGTTTTGCCGATCACTACACTTGACTTTTCTACATTTAAAACCCCACCTACAATCAGTGGAAAAATAATGACACAACCAGCTTGGCTTATGTATACATTAATTAATTTTGATATATAATTTGTTAATTTTAAATTTACGAAATAAATATGTTTTTTATTTTGTAGAAATGGAAAAGAACCAGGTCTTTCAACTTTCAAAAAGAGGATTAAGATGGATAAAAAATAATTATAAATTATTAGAGCTTTTCTTTATATTTTGCTTATTACATCTTCTGACTGTTTGATTAATTGAGAATTATTTTGGTGACACATCATTTGCAAATAATATTTTTTGAACATTAGACTATCTTATATCTTAATTTCATTCAAGTTGCATTTAGAATATTTTGATTATATTTGTTTTATTCATTTATTTTGAAAAATTAATTTAAATGATCTTAATTGTAATTATAGCTTTATATACGTTATATAATATAATTATTTTCAGGCAGGTACATGTTATCTAATCTTAATAGGGGTGGGTGAGAGTGGGGTCACGTGTTTTGAAAGGGATTCAGTCGTTAGATCTTTAAAATTATATTTCGATAAGAGTAATTGAAACGCGATGAAATATATATGAAAATTTCGATAAGACCTTGCTCAGCACGGGCTAAAACACTAGTTCATATAATTGAAGGAGACTAAAAAATAAATTTGGTCTATATTATTGTAATTTAGCTTATATGTTAGGACATAAACTTTCGTTTCACTTGGTAGCAACAATTTTCTTTGTCTGCTTTCATTTCATAATAAGTATCTTTGTTACTCTAGGATGGTGGTGATAAGTTTCTTTTACTTTTACTATGTTTTCATGAGTCTCAAAGTTGGAAGAGGCTGCTTGTCCGCAGCATATTTGAGGGGTTGTTTAGCTTTTTTTTAAAAGCTTAGAAAATCACTGTAGCTAGGAAGAGCATCATCTACATATAGATCCGTGGCTACAGTGCAAATGCAGCAAAAACGTTGAATGGAGGGAATTGTTGGGAAATTAACAGTACAACAAGACCTTTCCCGTCTTTGTGATGAGATGAGAACAAAAAATAGAAGAGAAACAAACAGAGAAATAGAGAGATTGCACACATAAGATTTACCAGGTTCAGCTCAAATTGAGCATACGTCCTCACCCGCCCCTTCTTCACCGTTTTTACTATAATCAAATGAAAGTTTACAAATGGTCTTCTCTCAAGTTGGTATAACTTAACCTGAGGATTACTTTCTCTCAAACTCACTTGAGGATTACAGATTTGTATGTGGTTCTTCTTCTTGCTTCTTTTTTTCAACCTTCATCATCTCCCCTCTATTTATAGGGACGATATGCCTCTTGGTTACACTGTATTCATTGCATGGGGAAGTCCAAAGACTAACCCTTCCTTTTCCTAATGCATAGGGAAGTCCAAAGGCTAACATTTCCTTTTCCCAATGCATGGGGAAAGACAATCTATCAATGCATGCATGTAGTCAACCAAAAAATCTCCATGGATTAAATCCATACTAATTCATCATGGGGATGGACCCCGGTTCCCATCAATCTCCCCCTCCATCCTCATGAGGAGAAAGTTTTCAAATAGTTGTCATATCTGCCTTTCTTCGACAGAAGTCATGCTTCTCTTTTGGTAGAGGCTTCGTCATCATGTCAGACGGATTTTGACTTGTATCAATCTTCTTAATGTGCATAAGACTATTCTCCAAAGCATCATGGATCCAAGGAAAGCGTACGTCGATATGTTTTGTCCTTGAGTGATAGGTAGCATTTTTACTCAAGTCGATGGTACTCTGACTGTCATAATATAGAGTGTACTTCTCTTGCTTGAGAGATAACTCCTTCAGAAAATTCTTCATCCACAAGAGCTCATTGCTGGCTTCTGTAGCAGCGATATACTCAGCTTCTGTGGTGGATAGAGCAATACACTTTTGCAGCTTTGATTGCCATGATACGGCTCCCCCTGTAAAGATAAATAAGTATCCTGATGTGGACTTTCTTTTGTCCAAGTGACCTGCCATATCAGAATCAGTATAGCCTTCCAAGATAGGTTTTCCATTTCCAAAACATAAAGAATATTTAGAGGTTCCTCTAAGATATCTTAGGATCCACTTTACTGCTTCCCAATGTTCTTTACCAGGATTGGCAAGATAACGACTTACCACTCCAACTGCATGTGCTATATCGGGTCTTGTACAAACCATGGAGTACATTAAACTTCTAACGGCCGAGGCAAATGGAATGCTCTTCATCTCCTCCTTCTCCTTCTCACTTGAAGGGCTTTGTTATGTACTTAGCTTAAAATGAGCTGCTAGCGGTGTGTTGACTGACTTAGAGTTCAACATATTGAACCTCTCCAGAACACGTTTAATGTATCTTTCTTGTGATAGCCATAACTTTCTCGCACTTCTGTCTCGAGAAATCTTCATTCCCAATATATGTTGTGCTGCTCCTAGGTCCTTCATGTGAAAAGACTTGCTCAGCTCTTTTTTCAACCTATTAATTTTAGACCTATCTTTTCCAACGACAAGCATATCATCAACATATAGAGAGAGAATAATGAAATCATCATTCGAGAACTTTTGGACATAAACACAATGATCTGCAGATGTTCTTTTGTACCCATGGTCAAGCATAAAAGAATCAAACCTTTTATACAACTGTCGTGGTGCCTGCTTGAGTCCGTACAAGCTCTTCTTTAATTTACAAACCAAGTGTTCTTTGCCCTTTTCCTTGAAACCCTCTGGCTGCTCCATATAGATTTCTTCTGCCAAATCACCATAGAGAAATGCTGTCTTCACATCTAACTGCTCAACTTCAAGGTCTTGAGAAGCAGCAAGACCAAGAATAACCCGAATAGAAGACATCTTTACAACATGAAAAAAAATTTCTTTATAGTCAACACATTGCTTCTGACTGAAACCTTTCACCACGAGGCGAGCTTTGTACTTGACTTGGCCATTTCCTTCATTCTTGATTTTGAACACCCATTTGTTCTTCAAGGCTTTTCTATTCTTAGGTAGCTCCACCAAGTCATAAGTGTGATTCTTATGCAAAGAATCCATCTCCTCTTGCATAGCTTTCTTCCATTTTGCACTATCATCATGAACTTGTGCTTCATAGAAACTTTCTGGTTCACCTGCATCTGTTATCATAGTACACTCTAAAGCAGGGTATCTAGTTGAGGGTTGTCGTTCTCTCTCTGACCGTCTTAACTGAGGTACTTGTGACTGATCCATATATTGTGGCTCTACATGTTCATGCTTCCCCTGATCAAAACCTAGGGAACCTGCAATTTCTTCTTCTTCCTGCACATCTTGAAAATCATTATTTTTTAGCATGGGAGAAGGAAAAACAACTGGTGTAGAGATTGGATTTGGGATGATATGTGTGTTTTGTGGCTCCTCTTCTTTTTCAAAATCAGCAAGTGTTTTCTCTTCACAAAAAACAACATCCCTGCTCCTCACAATTTTCTTATTTTTAGGATCCCACAACCTATACCCAAATTCATCATTTACATATCCTAGGAAGATGCATGAAATAGTTTTATCATCAAGCTTTGTTCTTTTCTCCTTAGGTACATGTACAAATGCCTTGCACCCGAACACCCGCAAGTGAGAATATGAAATATCCTTTCCACTCCAAACTCTTTCTGGAATATCTCCATCCAAGGGAACCGAGGGGGACATGTTTATCAAGTAGCAAGCTGTTCGCACTGCTTCTCCCTAAAATATTTTTGGTAATTTAGCTAAGGATAGCATACTCCTTATCCTTTCTATAATTGTGCGGTTCATCCTTTCTGCAATCCCATTGTGTTGTGGTGTGTGTGGAACAGTTTTTTGGTGTCTAATACCATAAAAAGAACAATAGTCTTCAAACATCCTTGAAGTATACTCACCACCATTATCAGTATGAATACACTTCAAGAGCTTTTCGGTTTCTCTTTCAACTTTAGTATGAAAGTCTTTAAAAACTTCAAAGACTTGATCTTTGGTTTTTATGACATACACCCACATCTTTCTAGATGTATCATCTATGAAGGTCACAAAGTATGAGGCACCACTAAAAGTTTTTTTATTTATGGGTCCGCATACATCCGAATAGACTAAGTCCAATATGCCAGTTTCCTTTTTGTTATATTTTTAACAAAAGCTACCTAGTGTTGTTTCCCAATCAAGCAGTGATCACAGTGGGATAGTGTTATACCTTGCATGGATGGAAGTATTTGTCACCTTGCGAGAGTTTGTAGCCCTTTCTCGCTCATGTGGCCAAGCCGTTTGTGCCACAAATCCATAGAGGTACCTTCCACTGTTCCAAGTTCATCATTCTCTAAGTGAAACTGAGTCTTATAGAGAGTGCAACACTTCTTTCCTCTCCTTAGTACAAGTGACCCTTTGGTAAGCTTCCAACATCCTTTACCAAAGCTGCTTGTGTATCCTTCTTCATCAAGCTTGCCGGTGGAGAGAAGATTAAGACGAAGATCGGGTACAAATCTAACATCTTTTAGAACCATCTTTGTTCCAAGGTTAGTAGTAACACAAATATTTCTAATGTAAGAATTTGAGAAGAGTTTTTTGTTACCCATTTTTACCATTCCAAGATTACCTTCACGAAGCGAAGTGAAGTAGTCCTTCCGAGGAGTAGCATGGTAGGAAGCACCAGAATCAATCACCCATTTCGAGTCTTGGCAAGTGAGATTTGCACTGTCTTCTTCACATGCCGAAAAAACACAATTTCATTGTCACTGACAACAGCTGCACTTTCAATCATTTCTTGTTTTTCATTGGTCTTTCCTTCCTTTTGTTCTCGCTTGAGCTTGCGGCATTCCCGTTTTATGTGTCCATTCTTCCCGCAGTGATAGCAAGTAATGTCCTTTCTAGCCTTTGATTTTCCTCTTGACTTATCTCGATTCTGAGGCAGTCGATATTTGCTCCTCCCCCTGTTCTCGGTAACAAGAGCATGAGAATGGGAGGATCCAGATGACTTTCTTCGTATTTCTTCATTCAAGAGGCTGTTTGTAACTTGGTTCATGGATACAACTCCATCAGGTGCAGAGTTGCTAAGAGACACCACCGACGTCTCCCAACTATCTGGTAACGAGCTAAGCAAAAGAAGGGCTTGAAGCTCATCTTCCAACACCATCTTCATGGCTGCAAGTTGATTTACAATACTTTTAATTTCATTCAAATGTTCAGATATAGAATCACCTTCTTGAACTTGAGATTGACAAGCTTCCGAATCAAGAAAGCTTTGTTTCCGGCGGTCTTTCTTTCGTAGATATCTTCAAGTTTTTTCCACAAGCTGTTCGCCGAAGTCTCATTTGACACATGATGGAATACAGTATCATCCACCCATTGCCGAATGGTGCTGATAGTTTTCTGGTCGACATTCTTCTAATCATCCGCCGTCATGGACTCTGGCTTGGAGGATTCACCTTCAACTGGCGCATAGAGGTCCTTACAATATAGAAGATCCATCATCTTTGCCTTCCATATCATCCAATTGCGGCCATTCAAACTGACCATTCGAACGCTGCCGACGGGAGTCTCCATCTCAACACAAGAAGATTAACAACCTTGCTTTGATACCACTGTTACGAAATTAACAGTACAACAAGACTTTTCCCGTCTTTGTGATGAGATGAGAACAAAAAAATAGAAGAGAAAAACAGAGAAATAGAGAGATTGCACACATAAGATTTACCGAGGTTCAGCTCAAATTGAGCCTACGTCCTCACCCGCCCCTTCTTCACTGTTTCCACTATAATCAAATGAAAGTTTATAAAGGGGCTTCTCTCAAGTTGGTATAACTTAACTTGAGGATCACTTTCTCTCAAACTCACTTGAGGATTACAGATTTGTATGTGGTTCTTCTTCTTGCTTTTTTTTTCAACCTTCATCATCTCCCCTCTATTTATAGGGAGGATATGTCTCTTGGTTACACCGCAGTCATTGCATGGGGAAGTCCAAAGACTAACACTTCCTTTTCCCAATGCATGGGAAAGTCCAAAGACTAACACTTCATTTTCCAATGCATGAGGAAAGACAATCTATCAATGCATGCATGTAGTCAACCACAAAATCTTTATGGATTAAATCCATATTAATTCATCATGGAGATGAACCCCGGTTCCCATCAGGAATTGCGTAGAATTAATTAAATGAGATATCTTTTTATGCTACATCACCATCCAATTTTACAGAACGAATAGGATAGTGCTTGAATGTTAATATAGCCTGATGTCTACGTTAATTTTCGAGCAAAAGAGGCCAACCAAAAAAGGTCTGACAGGAAATAAGGTAAAATAGAGCATTTTGTATGGTCCAACGCCACCTTTGCTTTCACTTGTTTGCTTGACAAAAGAAACAAGCTCTTTTTGTTGAGGTGGCACCCAAAATCATTTCCCCGTCAAAGGTTTGGGTGGAAAGCTTGTACTTGTTAGGATGAGGTGGACCGCCCTTTTCTAAATATTGTCATAATTACTCACGATTACCTAAAACATCCAAACAAACTTCCAAAACTTCTTTTGTATTTTTCTTTGATTATATCAACTAATGTGATATGCAAGTCAAAATTTGTTATAATTTGTGGTTTAAAAATATGAGATATCTGTTTAAAACCCATACATAGGCCAAAGGCCTATGATATATATATTTATACTAGTCAATGTGAATAGGTTGAGTACCCAAGAGTCACCCCCACTTAGTGGGGTGTTACACCACCATAATGGGGTATAAATGGAGGGATAATGAGGGGGAGGCCAAATGCCTCCCTCATCTCATAATACTCCCCCTTATCCATCCATTACCTTAGGTTTAGCTTATGAACACTTCAGGGTTCGTAAAGCTAATGGGGTGGATACTTCTGGATCCAGAGTAAACTTGTTTGCCTCGTTAAAACCTTAGCTGTGGAAAACCCAGTGGGAAAAAAACATCAGCCTAAGGAAAAAGAGTACAACCCATAGGTTACTCCCCCTGAACCATACAAGCTTCAGGCTTGTAGGTCTTTCAGATGTCTCATCCCTATTCCTTTTACAAGTTTTACAAAAGTACATCTAGGCAGAGCCTTAGTGAACAAGTCAGCTAAATTATTACATGATTGGATCTGCTGTACTTTAACTTGCTCCTCCTCTTGAAGATCGTGCGTCCAGAAAAACTTGGGAGATATGTGCTTCGTCTTGTCACCCTTGATGAAGCCAGATTGAAGTTAAGCAACGCAGGCTGCATTGTCTTCAAATATAGTAGTTGGCTCAAGGTCACCAGTCTTCAGGCCGGTAGACACTAAAATGTGTTGAATGACAGAACGAAGCCAAACACATTCTTTGCTGGTTTCATGGATCGCGAGGAGTTCGGAATGGTTGGATGAGATTGCTACAGTGGTTTGCTTGACAGACCTCCAGGAGATGGCCGTACCACCGAATGTAAACACAAATATGGTTTGTGATTTCTCGGTGTGGGGATCAGACCTGTAACCTGCATCTGAATAATCAATTAAGGTGGGAGACCCACCCTTCGGGAAATATAATCCTAGGTCTATAGACCCTTGGAGGTAGCGCAGAAGATGCTTAACTCCATTCCAGTGGCACTTTGTGGGCGCTGCACTGTATCTGGCTAGTAGGTTAACTGAAAACGCTATATCGGGACGCGTACAGTTAGCCAGATATAATAGTGCTCCAATGGCACTGAGGTAAGGTACTTCAGGACCTAGCATTTCCTCCCCCTCTTCCAGCGGACAGAAGGGGTCGTTCTTTACATCCAATGATCGAACAACCATTGGTGTACTAAGAGGATGACATTTATCCATTCGGAAATTTTTAAATAATTTCCGTGTATATGTGGATTGGTGTAACAGGATACCACCCTTAAGGTGTTCGATCTGTAAGCCAAGACAATACTTTGTTTTGCCTAGGTCTTTCATTTCAAAAGTATTCTTAAGGCTTTCAGATATCCCAGCTATCTCTGCAGGAGATCCAATGAGATTTAAGTTGTCGACATAGACAGCGACTATAAAGAATCCTGTTTGTTTTCAGCAAAAGTTGTTTCCATCGTAGGTTCCATTAATCTTCTTTCGATTACAGAAAAAATTACAATGAAAATAAGAAAAATTACAACTCTTGAAGAAAATAACACAGAATTCGTTTATCGAACACTGTTTTGTGGGACTTTGCCTGTGTCGGGAGTGCTTTGGCTCGTGGACCACCGATTCGAAGATCGTAAGGTTGTTTTGATATCCTTCCTTCGTTTATCGAAGTATGGATTTGAAGCGAATATCCTATCGATGTAAGATATTCACTCTTCCAAAGATCAAGTCTGAGCTAGATCTCTAGGAATCACCGAATGATGCTTGTCAAAGGGTGAAAACTCTCTCTTTCTTTCTCAAAATCTCCAAAAGCTCAAGTCTCCTCTGCTCCAATCTGCTCTCCCTGCTTTATTCCGTGTATAGGAGGGTATTTATAGGGGTAGAAGTGCACCACAGCGAATATGGGGCGAGATAACTGCTCAAGTGTTTACCCTTTGGCCGCTGCAGTCTACACTGCCGCGGCTATTGGCGCGGCAGTATAGGCTGCCGCGGCCGAAGAGGTAGTTACCAGCACGTTCCATCGTGCTTGAAACCGCTCTCCCACGATCTTTAACCACTTTTTACGTGGTTTAACGGCTTTTCCACGTCAGCACACGTTCTATTTCTGCTATATCGCCACATGGACTTCAGAAACCATCGTATAACTGCCTCGTAACCGCCATAGAACCCTTCTACAGTAGCCGCGGCAAGGTTGACTGTCGCGCTGTAACCGCGGCACCATATGCTGCCGCGCTACAACCGCGGCACTACAAGTCGCCGCGCCTTAGCCGCGGCGCCATCAGTTGCCGCGCTTCAGCCGCGACACCATGGGCCATGTGCACATGTCGTTTTGTTGAGTTGTTTCTTTTAAATGATCTCTTCTGGTATTTGGATGTCTGTGAGCATTTTTTGACGCCTACAGATACCCCCTCCAAAGTATCTCAGACTCAGTATTTTCAGAGAAGAGTCTGGGACACTTTGGATATGATAAGCTTTTCTTGCAATTTCTTCAGTGCTTTGTTGAGGAAGTTGCATAGAATGGTCTGCGGATGGCTTCACTTCTTGACTTCTCCATTTCCTAGTCTATTCAGCGCTTTGTAGAATAGCTAAGAATTCCCCGGTGCTGCGTTTATCGCGTAGCCGTTGTCGAGGTCTTGAATTGAAACCGTTGTTGAGAATTGGAGAAACAGTTTATACTCATATACTCTATTGGAGTGTTCAGGTATGTATTACAAAATACAGAGGGAGATGTATGTATTTAGATACCCCAGAGATCGTTGTGTATGCGTGACAGAGTGAATCATGACGTCAGCTGCCGCGACAACATAAACTGCCGCGCTCGAGCGCGACAGTGTTGAGTGCCGCGTTCGAGCGCGACAGCATCTGGTGCCGCACACCGCTCGGCCAGTTGGGTTATAAGACCGAGGTTTGGGCCTTTTTCGGGTCATTTTCCCCGCTCCTCTGAGTTCGAAACTTCCCCTAAAACCCTATAAAGGGATTTTTCTGGCTTTTCCCCTTTCCACCTCCTCATATTTGGGTGTTATTTCTGTGAAAGAGATCTAGGATCTTCTAGGGTTTCGAGTTCCTCTTTCAGATCTGAGATTTCCTTCGATTTGAACTTGATTTCGTTCGAATCCTAGGTGAGAACTGCACCCCTATGTCGTATTTTAGGGTTCTACTTTGGGTTCTTACTTGGGATTTCTTATAAAACCCTAATCTTCCTTGTTTGTAGACTGTTCTCACCATGTCTCCGAAGAAAACCCGTGCTTCGAGGGGGAAATCAGCGGCACCAGCACCTGAGGATATTGAGGCTGCAGTTCCTTCTTTTGGGGGTAGGTTTCTTCAACTTCTTCTTATCTGAAACTGTTAATTTTGTACATGTCGCCTCGTTTGTCTCCATTGAGAGGCATTCGGGAAGAGTTGACATCCCCCATCGAGGGGATTGACACTATAAAGTACATATCTTGCTCGATCAAGATAGGTACCATAGCCAAAATTAGAACTTGGCTCAAAACCTCGTTCTTTTTGAAATCTGGATCGTCGTTAGTTACCGCGGCAGCTCGTACTGCCGCGGCTAAGCGCGACAGTGTATGCTGCCGCGGTAACGTTTGGCAGCAAGTATTGTTTCGGCCACTTAACCGTTTAGCCTTTGTTATTCAACTGTCTTCGAATTTTCTTCCTGCAGTCCCTTTCCCTTCTGCATCCTTCTCTAATAGAGAAGATCCTGGACAGAGTGGTACCCTTCACGCTTCTTTCAAAGGCGAGTTCTTGGTTAGAGAGGCCCGTCAGTTTAATGAAGATCGCGATGACAGCGTTCCCGAATTAATCCGTGAAGGAAGCCGTCGCATTCTGCGTGCCTTATTGACCGACTCACCCTTAACTCCCATTCTAACTTCTACCGAACCGTTAAAGAAGCCTGATTATTTGTTCGGAGATTCGGTAGAAGATCCAGACAGTCTTTGCCGT
Organism: Asparagus kiusianus; assembly: GCA_022839385.1. Classification (NCBI taxonomy): domain Eukaryota; kingdom Viridiplantae; phylum Streptophyta; class Magnoliopsida; order Asparagales; family Asparagaceae; genus Asparagus; species Asparagus kiusianus. The sequence goes on along the minus strand of BQKN01053393.1, from coordinate 10,030 downwards.
GGCCCCGAAATCTGGTTGAATGAACACGAAGGTGCTTTTTTATTCCTTCCTCCGTTCCCTCGACAATGTTCACTTTTGCAGTTAAGGAATTTGGCTGTTCAGAGAAGAATGACATGGCACTTGACAGAAGACCATGAGCACATCCATTGTGGTTTCATTGGTAGAGATATTAGCGCTCCTGGCTCCCTTAGTAGACATAATATTCGTGGTCTCCACCCGGGAATATTTGGACCAGATAGCGGACCCCAGAACGAACTGATGATCAGGGCTAATACGGTAAAGAATAGACTCGCTCGGGTTGGCCGAGAACTTCCCATTCCAAGATTCAGATGTTATGGATGGGTTCACTCTCTTAAGGACAGATGGTGGGCTAGAATGACTGACTACGTACTCAATCGTTGGGATCAAGAGTTAAAGAACTTGGGATTACACGTTCCGATTCGAGCCAGCATGTATGGTCTCCCCGTAAGTGTAGATCATTTCCTTGCCTTATTCGAATCTTATATTCCGGAGACCAATACATTTCTTACCAAGTATGGGGAGTTAGGACTTCCACTCCATGAAATGATGAAGGTATCCGGATTGCCATTGGGGAATACTCCTTATCAAGAATATTTTCCCAACAATCGTCGACTCATGGCGATGAAAAAGGCTGGCTCTCCTGCTTATGATATTCTTTGGGAGTTGACTTGTCACTACCAAATAGCGATAGCCAAGATCGAAGTGAAGAGTAAGAAAGCAGCTCGGGTCAGTTTGAAACAGTTTGCCGACTACTTGTTTCAGAATCTCGAGAGTTCGACCGGTGAAGCTGTTTGTGAATCACCAATTCTGACTCCTTCTGAAGTTAATGGTCTGATTACGAAGATTAACGCTCAGTCTTATAGAACTGAGTCGTCTGAGGGTGGTTTTCTTAGAGGCACCAAGTTCAGTACTTTCTTATGGCAATCCACCAAGAGAATGAAGCCTGCGACTCTTCTTTCTGGTTATCTGGCCATATGGCTAAAGAAATGTGTAGTGCCGCATCAATCTTCTGAGGCGCTTCCTCTTGAAGTTCTTTTTCCAGCCGTGCAATTAGCTGTTGGAGGTAGGTTATCTCTTCTCTCCGCCATGATTGCTGCCCTTCATAGCGGTTTACGTATCTTAGCTAACACTTTTACAAAAGTAAGTGCTGAGCCTTCAACCAAGATTCCTTTGTCGAGCGTTGAGTTACCATACACATATCTAATGACATGGCTAGTTCTCCATCGATCGGACATGATGTCAGCACCTGACGTGTCTGATCCAGAAATCCCCTTACTGCAGCTTTTAGAAGGATGTAAGTGGTTATATCCTTCCCGATCGTGGGCCGAACGAGTGAAGCAGTTCAAGAATGCCAAGTGCTGGGAATTCTACAAATGTTTCCCTCGATTTTCCGGCGCATATAATGACACACTCGTTGATGAGGAAATACCTGGGGCCAACAGGACTTCTCTCGACATGGGTAGCTTTCATTGGCTTATGAACATTCGCCCAGGTTATAATGTTTTCCGATCGAAGAACCTTTGTAGGATCGAGCCTTATTTTCCTTGTCGTTTTGCACGACAATTTGGTTATGATCAACTGTATGTTGGGAATTCCAATAAGTGGTTGATCACCTGCGGAGGCCTCATTGACGGAGTACGAGCTTGGTTCTGGAATGTTGCTGGATGTACAGGGGCTCAATTTAGTTTGCCTGTTGCTGAGCCTGATATTCTTCTGACTTTTCTCTATTGTCGATGGGTTTTAGCTGCCAACACTCCTGTTCCAAAGAAAAAGATTTCCGAACTAGAATCTGAAGCTGTGGTTCGGAGAATTGTATCTAGAAAAGGAAAGGAACCCGCTACGTCCTCCCGTAAAGGAAAACAAGCACTTGACTCTGAAGAAAGCGACGACTTTGACACCTCTAGTGAGGAGGATGAAACGCGAAGCGGAGGAGAGACCAATATTCCTTCTTCTCCTGTGGCTCACCGAACTCGTCAGGCATCTTCTCCCCAATCGCCAAGTATTCCCTCACAAGGCGTACGAATGATGGAGAAGGACATTCCTTTGTCGTCTGCCAACAAAATGACTATTAGATGGCCCGTGGGGGAGGAAGAAACAGAAGAAGAAGAAGAACAAGTTGCTCCGCTCCTTAGTAGAAAGAGGTCTCGGCCTTCTGCTCCTTCTGAAGTTCAATCCCGTCCTGCTCAAGGAATTGAGCCACGAACCAAATTTCGCCATGAAGGTTCGGAAGCTTCCGGGGATATTCGTTTGTCAAAGAGGATCAAGAAGGCTGCTCATCGGCAACGCCGACTTTCTCCTTTACGTGAAGAGGAAATCCTCCAAGACCTTCCAGCTGATGAAGGAGGTAAACTCTCTTTGTCATTTCCTCTCCGTCATTTTATCTTTTGAGGTTAAAATTTATTCATTCTTCTCATTATTATAGTTGAACCAGAAGAGGAAGGGGAAATTATGCCAGAGCCCTCTTCTCCGGGTTTGATGGACGTTGATGAATCTGGTTTCACTCAACAAGTACACCAAGCAATGAGTGAAGGACCCATCAATGTGGACGCCAGCATTCCTCCGGTTGTCGCACCGTCCTCTCCAACTACCGAGACAGGTACATGTGCTTCTTCATTTGGAGGATATTTTCGGAAAATAGATGAATCAGAACGTGTTCCTCTTCTACTAACTTGTGCGCTTTATCTTCTTTTAGTCAAACTAAAGGAGGTGAGCGTGAGTAGTAGCGCCGCTGAACCTATACCCGCTGTTGAAGGTAATTTTGGTTTTGTTTGTCTTGATTCCCTCACATTCCTTGCACATGTACTGATGGATCCTTTCGCTTAACAGACACGCCTGTCAATGAGCCGAGAGACACGGAACTTACTCATGATATAAATATCGGAGATTTTGATGAACGTGATTTTGATCTTGATATTTCCGATGATGCACATCAGAAGATTTCCGATATATTGTCATCTCCGATTCTCTCCGCTACTGCAGGACCAACCACTCAAGTTGATTCAACTGAAGTAGGTACGTCGGAAGGTATGTACTCTCGGACTTAAATTTTTAACTAAGTTGTATTTCCCATTTATTTATGACTGAAATGGGAATTTTAGACGTAGGACCAACAAATGAAGGTGATGCATCTACTATCCTTTGTGAATGTGATCAACCTGAAGGCTTGGGTTTTATACTTTTGGCAGGCCCTCCAGCTGTAATTGAACCACCATCTACTATTCCTCCAACTTCTGATGTCGTCGAAGTTGAACCCGTTGTAGCTTCCGATCCGACCTCGGCTATTTATGAAACGAGAGGGTCGAAGGTTACCGTAGAAGAGCAACCTCCCATAATTTCACCTCAACTTGGTATGTCTCACTTTGATATGTTTCGAAGTCAGATTAATAGGGTAGAATATTGATTCATCCCTTTCTCTTTCATAGAAGTTGTCCCTCACGGAATTATAACTCCGGATCCGGAGTCATTAGGGGCTTCAGATGAACCAATATCTGAAGTAGTTGATCAACAGCCGAGCGCCATTTCTGAGCAAGCCCCAGTTGTTATAGAACCCTCTGTAGTCTTGCCAAGCCAAGGTAACTCAATCATGATATTCTTTAACGAACTTAATATGTTTCCGTTCGCTGTTATACGCAGGCTTGTATATCTTAAATTCCTTTCATTTGTTCATTTTATAGCTCCTTTATCATTGTCTGATCGCATTCAAGCTTTACTGGCGGATGAAGATCCGGATCAAGCCGTTATTGGTGCTGACGTTCAAAGCTTTGTCACTTTCTTGAACATCGTGATTGATCGAATTCTTCTTAAAGGTTCATCCTTTGAACCTTTCAAGAAATCTCTCGATCATCACGTATCCGGAATTAGAGCGCATGGATGCGTTGAATTATCAGACTCAATTGAAGCTTACTTGGTCGATCTTAGACAACATATCGAACGGTTGCAGAGCTTTCGTGTTAGTGGTGCGTCTTCATATATTACTTCCCAGATAGATCTGAAATTGCAGGAGTGGCGTGATTCTCAAAAATCCGCTGAATCTGAACTTCAAATGCTGAGAACTCGCATTAATCAACTCCGGGTGAGTGCTACCACAAAGACGCAAATTAAGGCAGACTTGTATCGTGATTTGGAGTCACGTCGAGTAGAGGTGGCACAATTAGAGAAACAACTTGCTGCAGCTAAGGAAGCTTGTGAGACTTTGGAGTCTGATTTAGCGGAGGTAACTCGGGCTGAGGTGGACATACTCCGACAGCTGAATCTTCAGGATAAGATTTTCGCTGACAAGGAACAAGAGATGGCCAGAATTCAAAGCATCGATGAAAGAAAATTTAAAGCTAATCTGATACCTGAGCTCGAACTGGCTTATGCTACAAAACTTTCCCAATTAGAAGATGAACTTCGCCATTACAAATTGTTGTAATTTTGAAAACATTTCTTTTTGTGCTGTTTTGTTTGAACTCTTTGATTAATATAGTGAACTTTCTTGCTCATTGATTATTCACTTTTGTTTGAAATGAATAACCATAATAATTGTAGGATTTTTGGCAAATCCTCAGCCATCAACGGATTTGATATGCCTTTACCGATTACCGTTTGAATCGGGCTAGTATGTGAATTATCTAAATCCGTTTCACATATAACGTTGAGCTAAAAGACTTAAATTCTTTTAGACTTTAAACTACAGCATTGAATGTGTAGGCTACATGTGTTAGATGTAGGCTTATCTCTAATAAGGGATAGAGATAACATCCCCCATGCGTGAATGACATGGATTTCAAAATGTAGATAGGTTATGTTCTCCATGTATGAAAACGAACTTAAGTTTGTGAAGGATGAACTTGGATTTCCCAGTTCAGAGTCTCTTGTTTGTTGGTAGAGAAAAACCCAAAATTGGAAAAGAATAATTTCATATTCCATTTCCTTTGTCTCTTGTTTGTTGGTAGAGATGAACCCAAGAATGGAGAGGAATAATTTCATATCCCAACTCCTGGTCTCTTGTTTGTTGGTAGAGATA